>JABUQX010006950.1:0-17756 GCA_015478945.1 Trachelipus rathkii
AGGCCACTTATTGAAATGGTTATGTAAAAAATAAAAATATAAAAAATTATTGTTAATAATTATCGTAATATGAATTAGATAGTAATTTAGAGACCTTTTATTGGTTACTCGTTAAAATAAATGACTTTCTATTAAAATTTTTTGCTTTTTTTTTTTTTACTAAAGAATACCGCCAAGGGTAATGCCCGCCACCGATGCAGGAGTCGGGGTCTCTCGGCCCTTCCGGGGAACTACGGGTAGGACTAATTCCCCTCCCGAGGAGGTCTCCGGAACCCCGCTCTTTGGTATTTGGGTGTCGCGGGGGTTCCTCCGCCCCTCCCTACGGGGTATGGGAAACGTCCCCCCTCTGTCGCCCGTCGGCTCGAGCCCCCTAGTGGGCAAAAATAAAAGCAAAATTTAATAGAAGTCTATTTATTTTAACGAGCAACCAATAAAAGGTCTCAATAGGCCTTCTAAATCATATTACTATAATTATTAACATAATTTTTTTTTTTTTTTTTTTACATTTTCTTATGTGAAAATTTACAGGAATCCAAAAATGTATTCCTTTTCTCTGTAGGTATTGTAGTTTTTGGAATATAATTTTTTTTTTTTTTTTTTTTTTTTTTTTTTTACATTTCCAGGGCAAACTTTGACGCAGCATTCCAGCAATGTATTCCGTTTTACTGTAGCTTTAATAGTTTTTAAGATCATATGACGGCTATAACAGACGCTGGCCATATATATATATAATATATATATATATATATATATATATATATATATATATATATATATAGATATATATATAATATATATATATTAATATATATTATATATATTTATATATATATATATATATATATATAATATATATATACTATATATATATATATATATATATATATATATATATATATATATATATATATATATATATATTATAATATATAGTAATATATATATATATATATATATATATATATATTATATCTATATATATAATATATATATATATATATATAATATATATATATATACTAATATATATATATAAATATATATATATATATATATATATAATATATATATATACTATATATATATATATATATATATATATTATATATATATATATATATATTATATAGAGAGAGAGAAGAGAGGAGAGAGAGAGAGAGAGAGAGAGAGAGAGAGAGAAGAGAAGAGAGGAGAGAGAGAGAGAGAGAGGAGAGAGAGAGAAGAGAGAGAGAGAGAGAGAGAGAAGAGAAACGCTGACCTTGCATGGCAAATACAATTTTAGTTATTTCAGTTGTTTAAATTTTTATTACTGCATGAATTCTCGAGGGCGTTGTTGATTCTTTTTGCAGTTCGAAAAGGGATTTTAAAAGGTTGAATAAGTCGGGGTGAATGGGTGAGGGGTGAGGGGTGAAAGGTGAGGGTGAGGGGTGAGGGAGATTGGGATTGGGAAGCCGGGATATTATGAATGAATTGAAGGGATGGAAGCGGATATTCAATGTAATTCATCTTAAATCACATTAGCTGTAGATATGGAACTGCCAAATTTCTGAGAATACTCAATATAGACTATATATATATATATATATATATATATATATATACATAAAATAATATATCTTTATATATATTATATATATATATATATTATATATATATATATATATATATATATATATATATATATAATATATATATATATATATATATATATATATATGTATAAACATGGCGAGATGAATATTTCAATCCGATGCAGAATGTTCTTCACATTTTGACGTGGAAGGGGAAGACGTTCAACTGATATATATATATATATATATATATATATATATATATATATATATATATATAATATATATATATATATATATATATATATATATATATATATATAGTAATAAAGAGTACAGGTTTTGTTGCCCACTGCGCACTCCCTAAAGTTTTGAAGCGTTCTTATCAGTCGGCTCGTTTGATCACTGATGCCCGGCTGTTTACCGATAACGGTGCATTTGTTAAGTTTATTTCGGTGTAATTTTTATTTATTTATTTATTTATTTATTTATTTTATTTTTAAATAAAAAATAAATAAATAAATAAATTAAAAAAAATTATATATATATATATATATATATATATATATATATATATATATATATATATAGTATATATATATATATATATATATATATATATATATATATATATATTATCACCGTATATGGCCCGCACCGCACTGCACCGTCCCCTGTGTGACTACTCCTACTACAGGTTACGCTTATCGTATCGGGCTAAAATTTGGCAGAGCGCTAGGAGGTGACGTATCCTCGTCGTAGACGAGGTTACGTCCCCGTGCGCACCCCGGAGGTGGGTGTCGCCGCCTCTAAAAAATCGAAATGTTCGTAGAAGGTTGAAATTTGGAGAAAGGATTCGGAATCGGATTTCTGGAAAGATTCGGAATAGGAATCAGAGGAGTGGGCAATGGCACCGGTGTTGGCTCCGGTGCGGTGCTGGGTTAGTAAATATTTGTGTAATGATACAATATTCGTATCTTTATATATGTTATCGAACCTGTAGATCTCGAATATGATGGTTTCAAGTTCGTAATGGGTGGCTGAGGCCCAAAACCCGCTTACACCCCCTTCGGGGTGATCCCCCATATGCGGATTCACATCCTTTCAAGGGGGCTCATTCCCTTGGCATTTCTCTCGGGAGGAGTTGTGTTGCTTTAGGTACTTTATTACATAGTGAAAATTAACCGCTTACACTCCCTTCGGGGTACCCCGTGATGGGTCTTCATACATCTCTCTGGGTTGATCTCCAAGTAGTGGGGCTAGTCGCTGAAAATTGTTCGGTTATGTATCGTAGAGAATGAAATTATGTTGATGAGTGAGCGCATCGGGTGAGCTTTTGTATAAAGATGAACGTAACCCTAATGGTAAGAACGCCGGGTAAGCCTAACGATTCGAAGGTATTGCGTTATGTTTCGAAAGGGGGGATAGGTTAAGTTTTATGGATGATGTTAGTTACTTACCGTTGATGAGCAAAGAACTTTGCTAATGAAAACTGTTTATTCGTAAGTTAGATGTGTTATGTTCTTAGTTCCAATTAGCATTTATTAGTTTGCCAGTGTGATAGCATTGAATGAAACATGAAATACAAATACAAACATAAAACGAACGGCGCAAACGTAATTGTACAACTGTAAAAACAGGTTTAACTTTCCTGTTAGCTTTTGTACAAATATGAATCCGTTGTGTCTTTCTCTGATATATAAAATATTCCTTTTCTCTAAGGCTTGTGTTTGTACCTATAATTTTATATTATCTTTTCTCCCGAGACTTATTTGAGTGACATAATCGTTGTGGACTTGAAAGCATTAGGAGGTTGTGTTCTGTTTAAAAAAGTGTTTTATTTTCACTGTGTGCATTATGTTACGTCTTAACAGATATACCTTTATACAAGACATTATACAATGGGTAATCAAGATCCCAGGGTGTGGGGTTTCAATCTTATATAAAAGAAACCCCGATGGTTCTGATTTTTTCACGTGTATTAATCAATCTGTATACTCTAGTAACAAACGTATTTTTATGAGTACAGACGAACTACTCTGTATATGTCGCCACGCTGCAGAATGGGTTAAGGAGTACTCTAACTCTACCGAAGTTTTAGTAGACTCGCCGAAAACGATTATTAGCAGAAGAGGGTGTCATAAAGTCAGCCACCTTACTCTCTCTTTTTCTAAGGCTATAATTTCACACCGAATGGAGGTTCGAGTATGGAAGATGTGTAATGAAACAGGCGTATTTAAACCTACGGCTCGTAGAATCTATATTTCTGGATTAAAACAGCTAAAATATCTGTCGGAGGTTTGTAGAAGGGTAATAACGCAAACTAAGAAATCGGAAATGCTGTCTAATTATGTAACTGTTGCACATTACATGTTATACTTTCAAGAAAACGCTGATTGATGATTCTGAGACTATCATTGAACGCTTCTTAAATTCTATAGATGTACAGAAATTCGTCTATCTGCTTAGAAAACAATGGTCCGAAAGTATTTACCAAGCTGATCTATCTAGTAAACAAATTTTAGTGTCTGAACGTGAACTTTTAACATATGTACTCAGTGATGGTATCGATGAAGTGAAAAAATATCTTAGATATAACGACGAAACTGATTGGTTTTCAGTGTAAAGATTTAGCGTTTTTAGATCTTAAGCCATCGTAAAACTATATGTATGTGATGAACATTGATACATATATAATATATATATATTATATATATATTATATATAATATATATAAATATAAAATATATATATAAATAAATTATATATATATATATATATATATATATATATATATATATATATATATATATATATATATATATATATATATATATATATATATATATATATATATTATTTTTTTTATTATTATTCTTATTATTATTATTATCATTACTATCTTTTTTTTGTCTAAGCACGTTTCACTTCAATTTGGTTGTATAGGTCTCCTTTGTATACATATATTACCATAGTAAACATGTTTATTGTTATCGTTGTTGTTGTCAGCGAGATTATATGCCACTTTTGATCTGATATGGTTTGTTCGTACGTCATATTCTTGTTTACTTTTTTCTGATTGGTTGAAAGAAAGAATCTCATTACATTTAAGGATTGTTTACGCATATTTCGTCAGTAAGACATTTTTTCGCTGTGCTGGTACGATGACATCTCCCCACATCTCTACGCTGTTGTTGATATCTTTTTACAAAGAGTTTCGTTATTCCCAACGATGTGTCATTTATATTTATTCGTAAACCGAATGAGACCGATACATTGCTTGTATTCCAGCCAGAGGTTCAAATAATAGACCATTATTCATTTGTGTTGAAAGATTTCATCAAGATTATCGATATCGCAGCAGCATGGGTAGAGGATAAGTTGTGCGTTCATATGATATATCGACGCGCTGTGAAATATCTAGCTGGGCAGACAGCATGAGAGGTTCTAATAGAATAGATTTTGTTTTCTCGTCGTGCGACAATATTAAAAGCTTCGATGTACGCAACTATTGGAGACCCATCGATGGCGATACCTTCTGGCGTACGTGTATAGGTTTCACAGCTCGGACATCTGAAAATATGACAGCATTGCTTAAAATAAAAAATGAATTAACATAGCATCTTAACGACGTTGACATACTTGATGACTTAATACATATAGCTCATGGTGTAATCTACTATATTTACACCGAAACATGTGGTTTCCCTTATAATGCGGTATACAGGAGTGCGCTAATAACTATCAGCATGGATGAGTTTACTTCTATCTGGAACGAGAGAATGAATGCTGTTGAACCAAAATGTGCAGAAAAATGGTTTAGTGCTGCTGGAACGCATTTATACTTACATCCTTTCAAAGGGTGTTGAATCTCTGGAGAGATATATAGAACTTACCCAGCTTATGTTGAATCCTATGTCCTATGATTAGATGAATTAATATATTTAAAATAAAGCATATGTTTTTATTTAACGCTCTTTTCAAAGAAAATTATATGTTATAAAAAATGAAAACTTATTTTACTTCCCTCCTATGGTCGCTTTATTGGTTAAGTTGTTAATGATAGCTGTTTATTTGTCTGGTTGTTGTGTGTTAAGTATGTTATGTTCATAGTTTAGCTTTACAGAGGATAAAACTTTACTATGTTTGTGTTTACCCGTTAGGTATTATGGTAGTTAGGTAAGGTTATGGTAAACCTTTTGTTAAATATTAATATGTTAATGTAAAATTAACATTGATATGTTAGAGATATGCTTGACAAAGTGTGAATAGGTTACGTTTTTTTATGCTATGTTAGTTACTTTATTGTTGTTAAATATGGAACTTTGTTAATGTTAGCAGTTTATTCTTGCTTAAGGATTTAGGTTTGTCGTTGTGGATTATTTTCTTAGGTCAGGTGATGCTATGTTGGCTTTATTAATGGGAAAACTTTGTTACGTTAGAATACATTCGCTGCTCTGTATGGTAATTAGACAAGGTTATGGTAAATTTTTGTTAAATATTACCTTGTTAATGTAAAATTAACATTGTTATTTTAGAGATATGCTTGACAAGGTGTGAAAAAGTTCAGTTTTTGTATGCCTTGTTAGTTACTTTTACTGTTGTTAGGTTTGAAACTTTGTTAATGTTAGCAGTTTATTCTTGCTTAATGTGTGCTAGGTTTGTCTTTGCGGATTATATTCTTAGTTCAGATGATGCTATGTCAGCTTTATTAACGTGAAAACTTTGTTACGTTAGCATATATTCGTTGGTCAGTGTATAAAGAACTTGTTTTTTATGTTATGTTTATCCAAAATGATACTCGAAATGTGACCTGAATCAATAAATCAATAGATCACGGATAGCTGGAGAGGGTAGGGTAGGTGGTTTGATTTATTGATTTACTGATTTACTGCTTTAGGGTATGTAAAAACGCAAATTTTTTACGTTATAAACATGAAAAGCATAAAAATTTTAGTAAAAATTATATTTTTTAAACAAAATAAATTAAAATAAAAAAATAATAAAATTTAAAAATAAATTAAAAAAAATTAAATTGAAAACAAAAAATAAATGTAAAATGAAACATAAAATAAAATAACAAACGAATGCTTGCAAACTCAGCACCGCACCGGCTCCATCACCAGTGTCGGTAACAACTCTGACTCTTTCTCAGACTCTTTCCTCCATCCTTCCTCCTTCTTCCTTCCTCAATCTTTTTCTGTTTGAGCTCCGTGGATTTCTTCAGAGGACACCCCCTCTGTGGGGTCCCCAGACACCCTTTACGAACTTACAACCATCATATTCGAGTTGTACGACCTTATAAACATATATTTTGATACAAATATTGTATTAATATTATACAGATATTTACTAACTCGGCACCGCACCGGAGCCAGCACCATTGCGGTTGTCAACTCCGACTCCTCTGACTCAGACTCCTTCCTTCTCTGACTCCGAATCCAACTCCTTTTTCCACTTCTCTTATGCATTTCGTCCATTTTTTTCTGGGGACCCCCGAAGGGGGTGGTTCCCCAGACACCCATAACAAACTTGAAACCATCATATTAGAGATCTACTGGTTTGATAGCATATATAAAGATACAAATATTGTATAATTACACAAATATTTACTAACCCAGCACCACACCGGAACCAGCACCGGTGCCGATGCCCACTCCTCTGATTCAGTGATCAAACGAGCTGACTGATAAGAACGCTCAGAACGTAGGGAGCGCGAGTTGGCGACGAACCTGTACGCTTACTACTATATATATATATATATATATATATATATATATATATATATATATATATATATATATATATATATATATATATATATATATATATATATTATAATAGAAGGCCTTATTTATATATTTATTAAAAAGTTTGGACCGGAGTCTTCATAAGATAGCCGGAGTCTCCTGCCTAATTATAATATACTATATATTATATAATATATATTATATTATATATATATATATATATCTATATATATATATATATATATATATATATATATATATATATATATATATATATATATATTATATAATAATATATAGGCCCGCATTTACCACTCTAGCGCCCATGGGCCCAAAAAAATTTTACGCCCTCATATAATATATATATATATATATATATATATATATATATATATATATATATATATATATATATATATATAATATATATATATATATATATATATATATATATATATATATATATATATATATATATATATATATTAATATATATATATATATAATATTTATTATTTAAATTATTACATCTACATGTCAAATTAATGATTCATTACAGGTTTTCGTCTTGCCTTTTCGTTAGCAAATTTGTCAATAATATCTTCGTAATCTAATTTTACGGTGAAATCATTTTCAATAGCAAGTACAGCAAGATGAACTAAACGCTGTTGGGACTGGGACGAACGTAAATAATTTTTAACCCTTCTAAGTATGGAGAATGATCTTTCAGCTGAGCAGTTTGTCGCAGGAGTACATAAAAATAATCTTAAAGCAATATTAAGATTTGGATATATATCATGAAGGCTTTTGGTATATAAATATTTGTTTAATTGGGACAAGGTTTTACTGCCATTACCTTCTTCTAAAAGCAAACATTTTAAGTGAATGCATTCTGCTCCAAAATCTTCTAAGTCGGATCGATAGATTTTTTGTAATAATTTAGCTGATTTATGAATGTCGTCTGGGTCGGTTTCGGTGAGATTTGATAAGAATAAAAACTTTTCTGAAAATTCGCTGTATGCAAAACTTCGCCTATTTAATTCTGTTGACAGTTTATCTAATATAGTATTGAAGCTTGCTTGAAGAATGCATATTTGATAATTTTCTTCTTTCTCAGATCTTAGTTTAGATACATTCTTGATGTCTTTTTGTGTAAAGATTTTCAATTTTTCTTTGGCACAATTTTCGTAGGTTTCTAATGAACTTCTCATTTCATTATCTAAGTTACACAGAGAGTTATACAAATTAATAACGGTGGCCACATCCATATCTTCAGATTGCAATTTTTTATTTACAGAATCAAATATTTCAAGTATTGGTTCCCATATTACAGACATAAAGAGTATTTCATAGGAACTCAATTTTTTCAAATTTCCCTTTGCCTCTTGCTGAATGACTGGTCTCTCATTTTTATCTTCAGTTGATCTAGCTTTTAAATTAGTATATAGATAGCTTCCAAACCTTTGTTTAGACTTCTACAAACTTCTGCTCGAGCTGACCACCTTGTCCCACATAGTGTTTTGACAGTATATTCTTTGAAGAAAGATTCTAAGATACCCCAACGATGCGTAGAGCCAGAGAAAAAATTATAAAGACTCTGAAGCAAAGCAAAAAAAGAACCCGCCTGTTTACAACATGTGACAGCTCTAGATCCCACTAAATTAAGGGAATGAGCTGAACATGGTATATTCCTGACATATTAGCAGCATTATCATACGTTTGACCCCGACAACTGCTTATGTCTAATTCCTTTGCTTTGAGAAAACTCATCACCGTTTCCGCTAGTTCTTTACCTCTATGACCAGGATTTTTAATAAATCCTAAAAAGCGTTCTTTAGGCGTACCTTCTTTGCTAACATATCTGATGATAAAGCTCAGCTGATCTTTATGAGTAATGTCTGGAGTGGAATCAACAATAATAGAAAAATACTTACTTTCATGAATTTCTTTCACTATTTCACTGATTATCTTTCTAGCCATAATTTGGATAAGTTCTTCGTAAGTGCTATGTGATAAATAAGAAGTGCTTCCTTTTCCAGAATTTTGACATTGAGATAGGTGATTTTGTAAAAAAGGGTCAAATTCTGCAATAAGTTCCAGACACATCATAAAATTTCCATTTCGAACAGAGCCAGCTATTTCATCATCGCCTCGGAATGGTAACCCCCGTGAGGAAAGTTTCTTAATAACAGCAATAACTCTTTGTAGTACATTTCTCCAATATTTTACTTCTTCTTCTAATTGAGAGAGCAGCTGCTTGTCAACTCTACATAATGAATTACTTAGTCTCTTCAGCATCAACATACAATCACGATGGCGAACGGAATTTTCATGTTCAGTCAATCTTGTATTGGCATGCTTCCAATCGTTAAATCCTTCTGTTACAAACTGAGATACAACACAGCCTCCAAAAAGTTTACACGGACCACAAAAGACGCATCCTTGACTGTTAGAGTACACTAAATAGTCACGTTTCACAACATCTCCATTCAAAAGTTTTCGTTCAAACAAGGATTTTGTTAAGAATCTACTTTTATCTGGATAAATTCTCTTAGAATTAAAAAATCTATGTCTGAATTTTGATTAATCTCATTTTTTGCAAAGTAGTCTCGCGTGGCTTCACTAACCTTCCAATAAAATGGATCATCGCTTGGTATAAAGATTTCTTTGTCTTGTGCTTCGTCTACCTGGTCACTATTCTCGACAGTAACGTAAGAAGTCGATGCATATGTTTCACGATTACCCGTGTTATCGTTATCATCAATGAACTGAAATTACTTCAGATTCATCCGCACTCACGACAGATTCATTTGTCTTTGTGATAAAGAATGAGTCTACTCTTGGTATTTTAGATAACACTTCATTTTCCTTTCTCCTTTTCTCTTCTGCTATTTTACGGTATTTTGCGCCGCTCAACCTTTTTCGACCATCCATTAATATCAAAACTGCTAAGTCACCTACTTGTTTAAAACAATAAATAATGTTCTACTTCTGAAAACTCAATTATTTAACTTTTTAATTCTTGAATAAATTATCAGAACCGATGCACTTATGTATGTATCAGCCAGAGCACGTAGGCTGTTCAGGTCTAGCAATAATTTGCCGCCCTCCAGAATTTGCCGCCCTGGGCCTGGGCCCATGGGGCCCATGCTTTAAATACGGCCATATATATATATATATATATATATATATATTAAATATATATATATTATTAAAATTCTGGATATATATATATACTATATATATATATATATATATATATATATATATATATATATATTATATATATATATATAGCTCTCACTTGTATTCTATCTAAAATCTTTGAAACTCTTCTTAACTCTCATTTCCTGGATCATCTGGAGTCTCATTCCCTTCTTTCAGATCACCAGTATGGCTTTCGACGCTCGAGGTCAACTGGTGACATACTATCCTATCTAACTGATTTATGGTCTTCTGCCCTTAGGGACTATGGGGAGTCTTGGGTGGTGGCACTCGATATATCAAAGGCTTTTGATCGAGTATGACATTCGTCGCTACTTCTCCTAAGCCCTTCTTGGGTTTCCTCTTCTCTTTGCTTACTCTTGTCAAGTTTTCTCTCTGGTCGCTCCATATCATGCACTAATCGTTGATGGAAGCGACTTCTTCCTCCTTTCCTGTTAATTGTGGTGTTTCTCAAGGTTCTGTTTTATCTCCAAGTTTTATTCTTACTTTTCATCAACGATCTTCTCAGCTGTACTTCTAACTCTGTTCACTCTTATGCCGATGACTCAACTCTCCATTCTTCCACATTCATTTCAAATCTGCTCCCTCTTTTTGCATCTAGAGTGCCTTTCGTCTTCAGCTTTCTGATTCTAATTTTTGCCGACCTGGACGGGATTTCCCAGTGGGGCGCCGCAACCTTGTTAAATTCAACTCTTTGAAAACTCAGCTTCTTTACATCTCCCTCTCAAAAACACCTCCTAACTTTCTTATTTTCTTCTATGGCTCTAACGTCTCAACTGTTGACAACATAGACATTCTTGGTCTGAACATAAACAAAAAAAATTGTCTCGAAAACCTCACATTGCACAACGGTCGCTAGCTGGTCAAAGAAGCTGGGTGTTCTGTTCAGGTTGCAAGAATTTTTTTTCTTCTGTCAGCTACTTCCAGTTATAATAAGGGCCTTATTCACCCTGTTTGGATAACCTGTTCTCACATCTGGGGGGGCTCCGGCTCCAACCCTTTTATTGCAAATATTTAATTCAAAGCTAAGAGACTAATTAACTGTCCCCTACTTTCTAACTCTCTTGACCCTCTATCTCGGCGACGTGAAGTTGGCGCACTATCTCTTTTCCTATAGGTACTACAACAGTAGAATGATTAGGGTGAGTTGGCACTCGCATTCCCCCACCTCCATTGCGTCGCTCCTCCGTAATACAAGGGGTGCCACGCTCTCGCATGAATTTTTCGTGAGTATTTGAAAACCCCAGACTCGTTCGTTGTGGTGGCCTCCTTCTTTCCAGCCATTCTGTTCTGTGGAATAAATCCCTGCCTCTTCTGGTTTTTCCTACTGTTATTATCTTCCTCTCTTTAAAACCCACGTCTGCGCTCACCTGAAGATATTCGTTAGGCATAGATTTGGGTGGCTTTCCATTATTTTATTTCCTGCCCCTCCTTGAAAAGGGCCCAGCTCGTGAGTGGTGGTAACCTGCAAAAAAAAAAAAAAATATATATATATATATATATATATATATATATAATATATATAATATATATATATATATATATATAATATATATATATATATATATGTAATATATTTGCATATTTATATAATTTTATATGATATATATATATAATAATATCTATATATATAATATATGTATAATATATGTATATTATATATAAATATATATATATATATATATTATATATATATATATATATACTTTATAATATAATAATAATAATGATTCTGTTAAGATCCTGAGATGGTATGAATTATCATAAATAAGAATAATAATAATAATAATAATAATAATCATAATAATAATAATAATAATAATAATAATAATAATAATAATAATAATAATAATAATAATAATAAAAATAATGATAATAATAATGATAATAATAATAATAATAATAATAATAATAATAATAATAATAATAATAATAATAATAATAATAATAATAATAATAATAATAATAATAATAATAATAATAATAATAATAATAATACCAACAACATGTCTCGAAACCCTTGAATCACCTTGCTTGGATATTCTGTGGCTGAAGATCTTTTTTCCTTCCTCGTTATTTTTTTTTTTTTTTACATATAAACACCACCGCTCACGGGCAGTGCCTTAATCTAGGAACTGCTTCCTAATTTAACAGATTTTGCAACTCTTTTTAAATATCTTACTACTTCTCACGAGACTTTTACTACTCATTCAAATGCCGAGGTCCTACAATTAGGGGACTTCAACGTACACCAAATTGCGTGGGTGGGCTTCTCTCATACTGATACAGGTAGGTAGGAAGGAGGGCAAAACATTAAGTATTCTCAACGATCTGAAACAGTTGATTGAAGAGCTTACACACATCCTAGATCGTCCTAACTAATTCTTAAACATTCTTGACCTATGCTTCACCACTTTTCCTTCTCTTTAAAAATGCACAATTATTCCTCCTACCGGTAATTTTTGCCACAATCTTGTAGCTTTTAATTATAATACTTTCTCTCCAGCAGCTCCAATATGTTCTAAATGTTTTTTCTGGCGCTTTAATCGGGTTAATAGGAGGCCATTGGTATGAGACCTGTTTTTGCTAAAAGGACGCCTCGGTAGTAGTATTGGTACAGTTTGAGCTTGACCAGCCTTTTCGATATGAAGGAATAGAGGTATTGGCTTCAAACTTGGAATATAATCTTTATATGGGTTAAGCTCGAAACAGGGTAAATTTCAAGTCTCTAGGATGTATATAAAGGGGGGTCACCCCCGAGAGCGTAGCCGCTACGCCCGCGTTTATGCCCTTTTGGCTTTCCAATTCCGAGATTGAGTTAATCCTAACGTCTCCCAATCGAGCCAGGTGTTCGATCGCGTGAGAGAGAGAGAGCGAGTGCGCGCTCGCATGCGCATACACATACACTTTATTATTATTATTATTATTATTACGTCGAAGATTCGATTCCCGAATGGAATCGAATCTGAGTCGAAAAACGATTCCTGTAAGGAATCGTTTTTTTACGCATTCCGACGCGGTTGCTTCTTCGCATCCGGTTCTGAGTCCGATATATATCTACATGGGTTAGAGTTATCGTATTGGGTTAAAATTTGGAGGAGAGTTAGATGATGAGGTATCCTCATTGTAGACGAGATTACGTCCCCAAGGGTCCCCCCAAAGGGGGGACCCACCCCCATTAAAAAAAAATTAATTGATCGTATAAAGCTGAAATTTGGCGAGAGGATTCAGAGTGTAATTTCTAGAAAGACTTGGTATAGGAATCTGAGGAGTTGGCTCAGGCACCGGTGCTGGAGCCGCTGCGGTGCCGAGTTAATAAACATTCGTATAACAACAATATTGGTGTCTTTATATATGTTATTGGTCCTGTAGATTTCGAAAATAATGGTTTCAGAACTATCAAGAAAAAAAAATATAAAATAAATAAATAAATAAATAAACAAATAAATAAATAAATAAATAAAATTTCTTATTCTTTTTATGTTTATAACTTACAAATCAGTAAATCAGTAAATCAACCCACAGTCCAAGCACCCTCCTGTCCAGTCGTGATCTATTGATCTATTGATCTATTGATTAAGGTCAAATTTTTTACTAAAATTGTAACGTTTTACATACCATAAATCAGTAAATCAGTAAATCAAACCACAATCCAAGCACCCTCCTGTCCAGTCGTGATCTATTGATCTATTGATCTATTGATCTATTGATCTATTGATCTATTGATCTATTGATCTATTGATTAAGGTCAAATTTTTTACTAAAATTGTCATGTTTTACATACCCTAAATCAGTAAATCAGTAAATCAAGCCACCCAACCTACCATCCTGTCCAATCATGATCTATTGATCTATTGATCTATTGATCTATTGATCTATTGATCTATTGATTAAGGTCAAATTTTTTACTAAAATTGTAACGTTTTACATACCCTAAATCAGTAAATCAAACCACAATCCAAGCACCATCCTGTCCAGTCTTGATCTATTGATTCAAGTCAAATTTTTACTAAAATTGTAACGTTTTACATACCCTAAATCAGTAAAGCAGTAAATCAAACCACCATTCAGCCACCCTCCTGTCCATTCTTGATCTATTAATCTATTGATCTATTGATTCAGTCACATTTTCGAGTATCATATTTGGATAAACATTAACATAAAACAAGTTCTTTATACAAAGAGCAATCAATATATGTTGACGTAACAAATTTTCCACATTAATAAAGCTTACTAAGCATCATCTGAACCATGACTATAACCCCCAACGACAAACCTAACACATCTTAAACAGGAATAAATGGTTAACGTTAACAAAGTTCCATACTTAACACCAGTAAAAGTAACTAACAATTCATACAAAAACGTAACCTATTCACACCTTGTCAAGCATGTCTCTAACATAACAATGTTAATTTTACATTAACATGTAATATTTAACTAATTTAATAACCCTGTGTAATTATCATACAGAGTAGCGAAAGTATGCTTCGTAACAAAGTTTTTACATTAATAAAAGCCAACATAGCATTACCAGAACTAAGAATATAATATACAACGCCAAAACCTGACACATCTTAAGCAAGAATAAACTGCTAACATTAACAAAGGTCCAAACTTATAAACAGTAAAAGTAACTAACAAGGCATACAAAAACATAATCCATTCACACTTTATCAAACATATCACCAACATGACAATATTAAATTTACATTAACATAGTAATATTTACCAAAAATTTATCATAACCTGACCTAACCATCATAATACCTAACGTGTAAAGACAAACAAAGTAAAGTTTTACCCTCAGTAAAGCTAAACTATGAACATAACATACTTAACACACAACAACCAGACGAATAAACAGCTGTCATTAACAACTTATTCAATAAAGCGAACATACGAGGGAAGTAAAACCCAAATAGTTGCAAACATAAAGTTTTATCCAAACATAACATAAAAATAACAAAGTTTTATCCAAACATAATATAACCCCTCCAATGGCGGTGCGCCTTGCTGTGGCGGAGGGGCTTACTTCCGCCCAGGGACAGTCTGCTGCCTTAGTAGCGGAGGCCTCTGGGGGGAAAACTAAGTCACCGCCCCCAATCCACGGTGGAACAGCATACGCCAAGGGATGCATGGCCGGAGGGAAGTTCGGTCTCAAGTATGCGAACTCAGGATACCAGGCGACCTCCTGTTTCAATTTAGCCTTCCCGCAGTATGAGGCTCTGCTGCGGGTGACCGTATAATTCCTCAGTTTAACTTATTCTTTTATGGATACGAAAAAACTTTTACAGGGGGGCACCCCCTTAAGTGCGCCACTCCCAAAGGCCTCAAGGCCTTCTTTGGATTCCCCCGAAACCTCAACTGAAAAGGGGCTTACAGTCCCTGTCAGGGAGGTGGAAGAGGAATCCAACTTGGCTGCTGCAACCCCATCAGGGGATACAGCATCTAATATCGAGGAGGCTATTCAAAAGCTCCAACTAACATTGCCTCGCCTTTCAGGCGCGGCCAGAAGAAGATATAGGTGGCTGGTGAAGAACGGGCACGATCCTTCAGAGGCCCGCAAACTGGCTCTCGTGCCTATTGGCCCCCCGCCTGCGGAAAAACGAGCGCGCCTTAGTGACTCTACGCCAGGGGGGGTGCCAAAGAAACCTAGGACTGGAGGCAGTGATGGGAGCGCAAGCGCCCACGCTTCCTCAAGTCCTACCTTAAATACAATCAGAATAGGAATAGTCTCTAAAGACTATCCACAAGAAATCTTGACAATGGAACAACTTAAGGCCATACAAGAAGGAATCCTGGGCAGGATCGTGGAACTAGTTGGCGGCACCACACAGCCAAAGTTTCACGGCTCTATCCTCAAACCAGGGTGGGTGCAGTTCAACTGCGACGACGAGGCCACAGCAGAGTGGCTGAAACTCGTTGTTGGACAGCTGAAACCTTGGGAGGGGGCAGATCTAAGGACAGTGGAGGGGGATGAAATCCCCCGACCCATAGTACTGACTGGTCTCTTCCAGAATAGTGCAAGGGATGGGAATGACAAGATCCTAACCTTTGTAAAGGCACAGAACCTTGGCCTTAACACTGACGAGTGGAGGGTCTTGAAAAGGGAAGAGAGGGGCGATTCTGTGCACCTCGTCCTTTCTCTGGACCAGCACTCTGAAACTAAGCTAAGAGCCCAAAACCATCTGCTCAGCTATAAATTTGGTACTGTTGGACTCAGGAAGAGGAGCGGGAAACCCGAGGGGGGGAGTAGGCTCCCCACCTCTGGCGAAACGGCCTCACCTGAGGACTACACTCCGAAGGAAAAGGGGAAAACCTTGGCTCTTAAAGGAAAGGTAACACCCTCTGGTTCACAGCCAAAGAAGAAAAATCAAACTGCAGAGAGTGGGAAAGAAGGCCAAACAAAATCGGCCTTGGCAAGGGGATCAAGTCAGAACTCCAAATCCAAATCTGCATAATGGATAACAAAAACAACTTGAGCTGCCTTCAAATTAACTTGCACCACGCAAAGGCAGCAACTGATGCTCTCGTCCGGACCTTTGTATGCGAGAGGCTGCAGATAGCCCTCATACAGGAGCCATGGGTGAGAGAAGGAACAATCAAAGGAATACCAAGTGGAATGGGTAAGCTGCTCTACTGTCGGGACCATGGCGCGCCTCGTGCGGCGGTGGTCATCGGTGGTGGGGTCAATGCCCTGTCCATTCCAGAGTTCACCACAAGGGATCTAATAGCAGCCCTAGTAGAGGTGCCAACCGCGCTGGGTGTGCAAGAGGTAGTAATTGCCTCGGCATACTTTTGCGGGGACTCGAATGAAGCACCTCCGGAAGAAATTCACAGGCTTGTGCAATACTGTCAGCGGACCCGCAGGGGACTGATCTTGGGATGCGATGCAAATGCCCATCACACCCTGTGGGGCAGCAAGGACATCAACAACAGAGGTGAGTGTATTTTAGAATTCTTAACTCAATATGGTATTGATGTGGTGAATGAGGGCAGTAAGCCCACATTCATCACATCGAACAGACAAGAGGTCTTAGACCTAACCTTAATAAATGCCACTTATGGTATACAGATCTCGAACTGGTATGTGTCTGATGAAGTATCTCATTCGGACCATAGACACATCAGGTTCGAAATCATAGCTTTAGAGAAAGTAGAGGAGGAGCGGAGAATACCTAAGCTAACAAACTGGAACTTGTATAAA
>JABUQX010006952.1:0-7500 GCA_015478945.1 Trachelipus rathkii
TGGAGAATTAGCAACACATATGATCAGATCTCGAATAAGAGGAGGAAGGCATATTTACAGAAGTTGCTAGAGATGAAAATTTGTCCCAGTCAGGAGAACCCAAGCTAGGTTAGCGCTACTTCCTTATTCATGAAAGCCAGCTTTGCTCGTCGAAGACTATCCATCCCTGCAACGATTTTCTAGCTGAATGAAAATTAGCGAGAACAGTGCATAGGAAAAACGATGAATTTTTCCTACTCGATAGCACTGTCTCCTAGCCCTGAAGGCCCAGAGAATAAACAACGACGGATCCATGGATTATGAGGAAAGAAAGAATCTTAGTTTTAGAAGGAATGAATGAGAAAGAAAAATGTTTATCCTGAGAGAGGATATGAACTGCATCAATCCCCCATCAGACGATTACAAGCTCCCCTCCCCTTATTGTTTAAAATCCTCTATCACATTCCAACACCTTACAGAAGGGAATCAAATTTGCTATCACTGCAAACTTGGAATACCTTATCATTTAAGTCCCTGGTCTAAATTATTTTATACAATGGTTTATACTCCGGCCCCGCGAGTGGTCAAAATCGTTATTACGGACCCACAAACAGTTGTCTCCTCATTTCCATTAATACATACTTTTCATATACCAATATAACTTTGGTTATATATTGTCATTATTTATGGCTTGGCTATTATACATGGGTTATTATATCGTTATTATATTGTTATTTTTGTATTATTATTATTATTCCATATTATCTATTAGTTATTATTATTATTATTATTATTCTTCTATTATTATATATTATTATTTATATTATATTATTTATTATTATTATATTATTATTATCTATTATTATTATTATATTATTACTTATTTATTATTATCATTACATTGCATATATTATTATATATATTATTTATTTATTATCATTTATTTATTATTATTATTATATTATTATTATTTATTATTACTTATATTATTACTGAGATCTTAAGGGAATCCAAACAATTTTCGTTCTTCGCTAAAAATAATTTCGCGAGGGTTTTTGAACCCCCCCCTGACCCTTTCCTGTCTACAGCCCCTCTTTATACTACTATATACTACTATACTATAATATATATATATATATTGGGTTACTCGTTAGTTGCTGTAGTATTCTTATATAAATCTATATATATATATATATATATATATATATATATTATATATATATATATATAATAATATATAATATATTAAACTATACATACATAACATACAATTATAGTAGTTAATATATATATATATATAATATATAATAATTATCTATAATCATATCTCATAATATACTAATATACATATATGTATTCTATATACTATATACTATATTCATATAATATATATTATTATCATATATTTATATATATATATATATATAGAGAGAGAGAGAGAGAGAGAGATTTTTAAAAGTTTTTTGTGGTTCCAATTTAATCGTCATCGTCACTCGTCAATCGTCCATCGTTCATCGTCAATCGTCATCGTCAAAATTTGCTCTAATCGTCGTCATCGTCATCGTCATCGGCAAAAAATTTCATAATCGTCCCCTCACCGAATGTACTATATTATCACTTAATTATATTATATATACTTATATCAAGTATATTATTTAAAATATTATATACTCATATATATATATAATATTATATTATATCATATATATTATAATAATTATATATTATATATATAAAGATCACCCATTTGTCGCTTTACTAGGATCTGAATTATCAGTCAGCAGCCAAATAAAAGCTGAATCCTGTTGAAGCTATACAACCATTGAAATTATTCGCAACCTTTCATAGCATTTGCTAATTAAAAAAGATAACAATTTCTTTCCCATCCTCTATGCTTCAAATAACTTTATTAAAACAGTATAAATCCTTTGTCCTTCAAAAATGTGGAAAATTTGGAAAAATGTGAAAATCAAAAAAACAAATTTCTCTTCCAAATCTGAATATGCTGCATATTCTGCTCAGAACTTTTAAGCTGTCCACCAAGTTCCTGCCTCTATTGAGAGGTGTTCTCAACAGTGTGGCCATATCCTGTCTAAGCTAAGAAACCAGGCTTGTGTACAAATCAAGCCAGCAAGCTTGGTAAAAATTACAAATTTCTTAATTAATGAAGGTGATTCCAAATGAAAGAAACATCTATTCTTTATCACAGGTACGATAAAAATTTTCTTTAATGAATAAAAATTTAAAGCGAAAAATTCATAATTTTAAATCACAATACATTATAACTTTTTTTAAAAAAACCCAAAATTTGGGTTTTTTCCAGTTTTTTTCAATGAACACGACGCTTCCCATTGGGACAATCACATTGTCCCCAATCGTGCGAACCCTGCACAAAAGTGTCCCTGCAGTTTTCAGAATTTTCATGTAAGTTTCTTTGTACAATTGTGCAAAAATTTACTTCCGCTTTTCAATTAAATGCGCAACATCAGTGTTCAAGAGAGGTTCTTGAATTTTCAAACCATTGTTTACATGGTTGATGAATTGGCAAAGGTGAACTAATTAAATGACCAGTTTACTCTTGGTTTCTAAATATGAATTTAGATTTTTAACTCTTAATTAAGACTGTTAAATCTAAAGTTTACTATAACGAAGTTGACACATTATTGTGGAAATTATAAATGACTTATGAAAGTTATATCATGCCTGTTCCAGTATGTACGAGTACTGTATGGGGGAAAAAAAAGTATGATACTGCGATTATTATAACTTGATTTTAAGAAATTCAAAATATATGGAGGTTTCCTATAGACTTGAAATCAAACTTATGCTACTGAACATTATTTGCAGTACCAGATTGTGTCTGAACACAAATTTTTTCACTACATTACTAAATTATAAATGTAGTTTTGGTTGTAGTTGAATTATTACTTATTTATTTATTTACTTATTTTGGGGCTTGGAAGGAAATAACTTGTTACCCCCAGCATCCCCTTTTCAGAGAAAGTGACATATCTTCTCATATCCATATGCCCCATACTCTATACTAGGCCTATCCTTCAGTCAGCTTACATAGCATCTCCGCTATACACATGTCAAATTTTGAAATTAAATAAATTCATTGTAAACTTACCCCTTACCCTTGTAAATCTGAGAAAATTGTAAAAAAAATATTATTATTATTTATTATTATATTATTCATTATATTATTATTAAGATTATTATTATTCATTTATTATTATTATTATATTATTATTATTATTATTATAATATAGAAATGGCTAAAAACATAAAACCTGGATTTCATTTGGAAATAGAAAATAGTTCTTTATATCAAAGAAGGGCGAGTGCTTCTAACAATGAGCATGATTATGTAAGCACCTTATCTAAGCCCTGTTTGATGAACCACAAAACAGCGGCCCATTTCCCAATACAACATTTCCAAGGTGTGACAGAGTTCACTATCTTATAATGACTTCGCCCTTCCAATATATACTTATTCTATTTATCCACAATTTATCAAGTTGTGATGATAGACTCCTGCAACAGAAATACAGAAACCTTTATTTGGAAAGGGTTGATCTTGACTCTGTTTTAAAGGAACGTCCACCTACTTTTGGGCCTGATGAAATCGGGAAGGAAATAACAAAGTAGGAGTAAAGTTATAACAATATAATATGGGTTTTACTCATTTATGATGTATTGGTTCCTAAACGTCTATGTTACTCTGCAGGTCTATGCGTTTTGAAATTTGTGTTCATTTCACAGCATCCAAAGCCTAATTCTCCATCAATTTTTCGTGGTTTGTGTATGGGTTACGTCTAATATGTTTTTTAAAAATTTTAATGGTTTTAATTCTGCTTCTTGGGTATTTTTTTCTGATTCTTAATTGTAAGAACGTTGTAACAAAATTGCTTTGCAAATAGACCGCCAAACCTAACATAAAGAACATTGAAACAAGGATTTAACAAGGAAAAGCAAAGCTCTAGCCTAATATCTAAAATTATATTGTCTATCATTGGCTTTGTTGTGGAAATTTATGTATTGTGTTAATTTATTCAAATTTATATATTCAACATTCAATATTTTATACATTTTGATTTCATTTTGTCCTGTCAAAATTTAATTCTTTACCATGTGTTTATTATTATTTATTTATTTAATTTTATTATATTATTATTTATTATATTCGTATTATTGTTATTGTTACTAATATGTATCTATTCATCTATTCCTATTCGATATTCTATTTATATTATTCCATTATTATTATTTTATTATTTATTTTATTATTATTATTATTAATGTATGAAACCCAGCAGCCCTTTTCAGTTAAAAATATTAATATTTTTGTAATTTTAATTGTTCAATTTTTTAACATTTTCTTTAACTTAATAAATTTGATTGATTGATTAAAAATATAAAAATAATAAAAAAAATTTTAAAACAAAAAAAAAAAGTTAAATTAATGATGTCTTAGAATTAATTATTTGAAAATATTTTGAAATTATTCTTACTATAAAAATATTTTGTAGACTTCACAGCATGTCTCTTGGCTCTATGACCTGCACCCGTTGTGGGAATGGGTTTGATCTTCAAGAGAAAATAGTCAACTCAAATGGACAATTGTGGCACACAAAATGCTTTGTGTAAGTTTATGGTATAAGCCTATTAGATATTCTAATGATTAATTAATGCTTCACTAATTTTAAGAGATTTTTTGCCTTTAAATTTAGTTGATGATATACAGTAGGGGCTTTCAAACCCTTTATACCATACAACAAATTTTTAATGAATGAATTACAGCTTTCCAAAAATTATGTTTATTTTATATATATATAGTATATATATATATATATAGTCATATAGTATAATTATATCAATACTATATAATAATACCTAATAAATCTTATATAGCATACTATTATATCAGCCTATCACTTATTAGCCTATACACTAGTATTCATTATACTACTACTTATATATCTGCTATACACTACTCCATACTATATATATATACCTATAGTATATCATATACGATACCGTACTACTATATATATTATACTACGTCATTATATATATATATATATTATAATATAACCATATACGCATATATTACTTATGGATCTATGAAATATTAGAGTAATGCATAATATATACTAACTATTCCTAAAAATATACTAAAATCATATATGACAATACTTAAAAACAATACTATATTGTATATGATCTTTTAATATTTTGAGTCTACAATACTCGCCTACGTGTATCAGTGTTTTATACTATATATACTGCTCTATTATACTGTACCCTATATAATATAATATATACTATAAGTCTCCTACTACTTATAGTATATATATACATCTTATATTACTTTACTCATAATAATATATATATATCAGTGATGGCATGATAAGAAATTCTGACAAAGCGATTACCGCAAAAATCTTGACTGCTATTGCATATGTATGATGATTATGCATTGATGATTGCATACGACAGCGATTAATCGAAAAATATAACTCATTTTAAATATTTCTGCCACACCGAGTTATATGAATATTCCAACAAATTATAATTTAGGAAGAATAAATTGTGTTCACTCCATTCCTTATTTAAATGTGTAAAATACATTAAGAATCGATATAATACACGGCCAAGTGTTTGAGTTGGATGTCACTTAGTTGTAGATTTCCTTTCTGCTTATATAATATTAATAATAACTAACTTAAAATTCTTTCAACAATAAATATTATTTATGAGAGCTTATATATATTTCAGTCGATTAAATCCAAAGTCGAGTCACGGAATCGAACAATTTCATGAAAAACAATTTGAAGCCAGCGAAGACACGAAATCGAACGAGGTTTTCCTAATTTTATTGAGATACGGGAAAGATATAATAAAAAATCGCCCCTCTCTCGCAGAATTAATAATAATATAGATATATAATAATAATAATAATAATAATAATAATAAAAATAATAATAATAATAATAATAATAATAATAATAATAATAATGATTTCATTTGCTTTATTCATGTTATAAAATTACAATTAAAGTAATAAAATAATAATAATAATAAATTAATTAATAAATAAATAATAATAATAATAATAATAAGTAATAATAATAATATAAATAATAATAATGACTAATAAAATATTAATATTATTAATTATTGAAAATTAAATAAAATATAAAATAATTTCATTTGCTTTATTCATGTTATAAAAATACAATTAAAATAATAATAATAATAATAATAATAATAATAATAATAATAATAATAATAATAATAATAATAATAATAATAATAATAATAATAATAATAATAATGTTAATTTATCCTACATTTATTAAATCTGGTGGTATGAAGAACGGATGAGTATTTACTAGGATTTCACCGAATCTCTTGCACTGTTCTTTTCTCTTTGTTCTTCTTTTTTTTCAATACAAAATCACCCACCATCAATTTTCCCCCAAAACTGGGGGGGGGGGGAAAGAGAATAAATCCCCCTAATTTTTGTTTCATTAAGGGATGAAGGAAAGGGAAGGGAGAGGGAAATTAATAATAAGGATAAGAAAGGTAAGAAAAAAACGACCTCTGAAGGAGAATCGTCTAAAAGGAGAGGAGGCAAGGGCAGAGCAAGAAGCGGGATTGATCACGACGACGATGACGACCATCACCACGATGATGATGAAAGAGAAGTAGATGAACGGGAGGAAGTAGAAGAAAGCGCGGGGGCTCAATCTCAAGGTGGTGATAAACCGGATTGAGAATAGCGAAACAACTTAATGTTAAATGAAATAAAGGGCATATATATATATATATATATATATATATATATATATATATATATATTATATATATATATTTTGTATTAGATGTTTCTACAGATCAATTTAAAGTAGTATTTTCTCTATGATATAATATATATATATATATATATATACAAAATATTGACTTAAGATTTAAATATTTGCAAAAATAAATAAATTTTTCAAAATAAATATTTTATACACAGCGAAGTTTAGATCAGTTTATAAGTTTAGCAAGAATACAATTAAGAAATGAATTAATAAAATTGTTATGATTAATAAAATTCAGATAGATTAACATAAAATATATTAATGGACCTAATTAATCATAAATACAGTATTTTCAATTATTCAATTATTAATAACACTCCCATGGATCTCAAATTTCCTGCCATTTCTCTTGCCAAGCTGCAAATACATAACAAACCTATTAGGTTTAAAGTCAATAATAATTTCATAAAAGATTTGCATAAATTATATATAGGTACATTGTGTTAGTTTTATATATTTATTTTAATTTCAGTTACAGCCTCTTAACAAAATAAGATAACCAAATGAGTATTTAGAGCAAACTAAACTGTATTATATTAACTTGTATTATATAACTTCTTTAAGTTATCATGTAAGTGGCATGGGAAATATACATATTTTTTACTGGTCAAAACTGCAATTTTAAAAGATTTGAAATAGTTTCGTT
>JABUQX010006952.1:10000-12500 GCA_015478945.1 Trachelipus rathkii
ATATATATATATATATATATATATATATATATATATATATCGTAATATTGGGTAACATTGACCGGTGGGACAACATTGAACAAAATCGACCCCCTTACCTGTTTCATGTTATAACTCACAAAGTATTTGGTGTAGAATGATGATTTTTTTTTATTTTGAAGGTTAAAGGATAGCGGTTGCATGGTATTAATAGAGGAAAAGCACTTCTGCTTCAAATCTTACGTTTTTTCTGGAAATGTAAAAAATTGTTTGTTTTTGCTAAAAAGATGTGTTGCACGAAAAAATTCCCCCCCCCCCCCATTGGGTGCAGAAGGAATTTTTCAAAAAGTATAAAAATTGGTAAATTTTTGTCGCTATGTAACAGGATCAAAAAACCACTAATAGCAAAAAAAAAAAAAAAATTTTTTTTTTATTATTTTTATTATTTAAAATTTATTTGGGTTAACTTGTGTATTTATTCATATCTTCAATCATCTAAAACTCACCTGGGGAAATATGATTGAGGATTACAAGCAGAAATACCCAACAACATCTACAGTTCATAAAAAGATATTTCCACAGATGCTGTCCAACCTTCTCAATACCCACTAATTTGCCTGTTGATGTTGAAACAACAATAGAATACCATACCAAACCGCCAATGTTCAAAAAAAGAAAAAAAAATGAAGACCGCCATATCTCAGGTATGTAAACTACTCAACTTAAGACATAATTACTTTAAAATAATTTGAGAATTGAATAATTATATAAAAAGTTATAGAGAGGTAAACCAAAAAATTGACAGTGTTTGATGATGTGGTACCTGTGCCCCTTAAATGTTAAAAAGTTCTCCCATTGTACATAATTACATATATTTATGCTCAAATAAGCCATTTATAAATATAAATATAAATATGAAAACCTATAAATATAAATATAACATTCAAAATAAGGCCTGTTCAAAGTTACCCAAACCGCCCCTCCCCCCCCATGTTCAAAAATTTAAGAAAAAGCAAAAAAACAAAAAGAAAAAAAAACAGAAGACCACCATATCTCAGGTATGTAAAGTACTAAACTTAAGATATATTTAGGCTAACATAGTTTGAAAATTCAAATAGTAAAAAAAAAGTTAGGTGAACAATTTTTTTTTTCAATTTTACCCACTTTTACGGTATATATATATAAATACCTCTCTCCTCACAAAAATTACTAACCTTCCAACCATCCTCATTTTCTCCCACAACCACAAAGGCACCTGTTATACCATCCCTTTTTCGATACCTATCCAACCATACTAGTTACCCAACACAATCAATCTGAATATATCAACACTTATATCACATTACTTTAGAATTGCAGATAACTATATTTCAGACATTTTCTATTTTAAAGACTATTTTACATCAAATATCAATCCATAGTACATGAAACGCTAAGGCAACAAGATACTACTTTAAAAATGTATACAATACCCAACCATAACCACCATCAACTCACAATAAAGTCATTTATAAAAATTTTTAACAAGTAATATAAAAATAAAATAAAAAAATAAAATGCATATTAACTATATACTACCCAAATCATTTATATAACGAATTTAACCTATTTTTGGAAGTTACAAGTTGATAACTGATTCTTACATCTTGTGGCAAATCACTCCAAACAAATAACTAACTACTCGGTTGATAAAGAGGCATTTCGTTAAATCATGATAAATTGTTTTTTATTTATTTATTTTCGTGTTGCGACTTCTATTTCTCACACTATATTCTAAAATGAAAAGCCTATTCTTCTCAACAGAGTTGAGTAATGAAATATTTTTAAAGTCTTTAGCATTTCCCCTACCAAAAAAAAGGAAGAAGAAAAAACCTTTTTGTAGAAAGAATATCAAGTTCTTTCAATCTCATCTCATCTAACTTGTTTTCAAAACCACAACTCATTTTCGTAGCTCTACCATGAACTGCCTCAAGCATAGCAGTGTACCTTCTTATGTAAGGGTTGCTAAATTGTGAACTATATTCAATTACAATCTAATATAACTTACTCCTTAATCCTTATTCTTATAAGAATTTGCAGTTCCTTAGATTTTTTTATGTCTATTTATATCTTCCAATAATTGCTTTTGACATTTTCAAATTGCAATAATAACAACACCAATTAATCCTTTTCTTCGTCAACAAACTCAAGCCAAGACATTTCCAATTCGTGTCATAAATAAAATCCTTTTTCGGGATACCACATACCAGTATGAAGTACTTACACTTTTGGCTATTGAAATTCGTTTGGCACTTGGCACTTATCAGTCAAAACAAAAGTTTGTCCAAGTCATTTTGAACCCTTCAACAAATCTCTGAAGAGCACCACTTTTTACCATGAAGATTTATTATTATTAAGAACTACATATTTTCTTCGACTATATATATATATATATATATATATATATATATATATTATATATATATATATATCTAATAATAATATATTTTTATATATATATTATATATTTATATATATATAT
>JABUQX010006952.1:15000-20000 GCA_015478945.1 Trachelipus rathkii
ATTCCATAACCCAGATTTTGGGGTAAACAATAATACATCGCACTGACTGAGTCAAGCGGAATTGAATGATCTCATTCGAGACCTTGACTTGTCAAAGGAGAATGCAGAACTTCTAGGGTCAAGACTACAGCAATGGAATCTTCTTTAACATGATGTCAGGGTCTAACAATGAGAACGTCAGAGGGATCTGCTTCCTTTTTAGGAAAAACAATCTGGTTGTTTGCTGCGACGCTAATGGCTTGATGAAATGTTTGAATTTGAACCATGATCCAACTGAATGGAGGATATTCATAGACTCCTCCAAGCTTAGTTTGAAAGCTGTATTACTACACAACGGCAACCGTCTTCCTTCTATTCCTGTTGTTCATGTAGTTCATATGAAGGAGACTCATGCAAACGTGAAAGCCCTCCTCGACTCAATCAAATATGGTGAACACAGGTCGAAAATTGACACTAAGTACTGCTGCTTTTTATACATGTGGGACAGTAGAAATAGGAAAGCACATAACATTCAAGCAGACTGGCCTGGAAAAAATCCTAACTCTAGTGAGAAAAATGTCGCTGCTTGCCGAGTCTCTCGTGGACCCAAAAGATGTTCTTCTTCCACCCCTTCATATAAAGCTGGGTCTCATGAAGAATTTTGTCAAAGGTATGAACCAGGAAGGATAGGCTTTTAAGTACTTACGAGACAAATTTCCTTGATTGAGTGATCCAAAGGTTAAGGAAGGTATTTTTGTTGGGCCACAAATTTGACAAATTGTAAAGGATCCTGCGTTTCACCGAGTTTTGGAGGGGAAAGAAAAGGAAGCTTGGGAAGCCTTAAAGGGAGTTATACATGGATTCTTAGGCAATAAAAGAGATGATAACTTCAATGATGACAATACTCCTGGAAAAATACCATTAACTCGGATGCAACATGTCCATTAAAATCCATTTTCTCCACTCCCACCTAGACTTTTTCCCTCCTAGTTGTGGAGCTGTCAGTGATGAACACGGAGGAAGATTCCATCAGGATATTTCTGCAATGGAACAAAGATATCAGGGCCGTTGGAATGGAGCTATGCTTGCGGATTACTGCTGGTCTATGTGTAGGGATGTTCCGGAACTCACTTACAAGAGGCAAACCAAAAGAAAACGATTTCATTAAGCCACCACATGATTCTCTTCACACCGAACCACCTGCCAGGTATTCATCAATCAATTTAGAACTCTTAGAGTGTAACTGTCATTAGCAATATTTAAAATGCACTTTCAATGTTGTTGGGATATGCAAATAAAAGGTATCGTTTTCTTTTAATCCGTTAAAATAGCATGTTTCCACCTGTTGCATATCACAGAAACTAGAGCTAATAAATATTTTTCTTTGTCATATTCATTTTTCTCACCCCAAAATTAGTAAGATTACACTAATGAAGTTAAGGAAACATTCCATATTTTTTTTTGTTACCCAGTGATTTAATTAGTTCTAGAGAAAAAAGTGGTCAAGAGAATTTGTTAATTTTGAAAGTTAATATAGCTTTTGATAGTTAGTATAGAGTTAGGAGAGCCTGGTAGCTCAGTGTAGCCTAACAAAGCGAGCGACCTAGGTTCAAAACTACTGGTCAGGTGGGAGAATGGGAGTTATTCCCTCTTTAGGTATAGCCCCTTCCTTGAATTGGTCTCTGCCAGTGAGCGGTGGTGTAAAAAAAAAACAAAAAAAAAACTAAATATATCTTCACGGACACATGTGTAAAACATATGAATATATGAAGCTAGTCCCAAATGGTCGACAGGGATTATGATCGACAGGTCAAATGGTAGACATTTGTAAAAAAAAAAAAAAAATCTGGCTATATAGAGTTTCTCTAACGAATCCAACAAAATTTAACTTAACCTAACCTAACCTAACCTAACCTAACCTAACTTAACCTATCTTACCCTAACCTAACCTAACCTAACCTAACCTAACCTAACCTAACCTAACCTATCCTAACGCCTGAGGCGGGCTGTACGGGAAATTATTTTGATGTCGTGTCGACCATTCGACCTGTCGACCATTCGACCTGTCGCCCATTTGTGCTAGTCCCCAAATAGATTCGTTTGGGTGGGACCGGACCTAAGGATAGATTCAGCAAGAGTGAACAGTCTAAGGGTTGCCCTCTAACACCTTTGTATTGGTTTAATTAAGAGCAAGAAGTAAAATTTAGAGGAAGAGAGGTGATGTGCAATAAAATGGAAGTTATAATAAAGACTGCAAATGTTGCAAAAATTAACGAAGAAAGAAAACCGTTGATCAGAGCAAGTGGGTAGTCAGGGTAGTCATACAGATGATGGTAGGAGGGAAAATCTTTGGTTGTTAAAAAACAAAGATAGACTGTGTTGGTGTATGAGATGCATGTGTGACATGTGAAGGAAGAGAATCGGTGTGCCTACTAGACACGCCTTCTGCCTCAGTAAGACGCGGACGGGACGAATCATTAGACAAGGAACTGGAAAGATCCAGCCCAACCTAACACTATCCCCATTATTACGACAATTTCCTCTCTCTCTCTCTCTCTGTCTGTCTGTCTGTCTGTCTGTCTGTCTGTCTGTCTGTCTGTCTGTCTGTCTGTCTGTCTGTCTGTCTGTCTGTCTGTCTGTCTGTCTGTCTGTCTGTCTGTCTGTCTGTCTGTCTGTCTGTCTGTCTCTCTCTCTCTCTCTTCTCTCTCATCTCTTCTCTCTCTCTCTCTCTCTCTCTCTCCTCTTTATCTCTCTCTCTCTCTCTCTTCTCTCTCTCTCTCTCTCTCTCTCTCTCTCTCTCTCATCGTGTTTCTCACTCATTAATTTCTGTATTTCATTTGCCACGTCGCTGCAAAATGAAGATGAAATATTAGCAGTAAACCAACTATGAAATAAACTTAAATTCGAGTTCAACAAAATTATTTTCGACTTGGAGACATCGTTACGAATTTGAAAGGAAGAAAGCGCGATGTTCGTGCATTGAAGTGAATACGGGCGAAAGTGGATGAACGCGTGTGAGACTGTGAAATATGGGTGTACCTTTTTATATATGGGGATATCGAGATCTAATTTAATGATGTTTATCCTCATTGTATTTATGGTTCTATAATATGAACAATTTCTTTAGTTTTTTTTTTAGAAATGTTTTAATAAATTTTGGCATTTTAACATGATTTATGAAACGAAGAGAACAGACAATTTATTTGTAATATTTTATACTTTGTAAAAGTGTATCATATAATATAAACTCTGTAGACATGAATGATATAATTGAAGTTTAAAACTGACTAGACTCTATTTATTTTAGAGTGTTTAGGCTCTAAATTAACCCCATATTTTTTCATCAGATTGTCTATGAAAAGTTGTCAGAACAGACGATATGCTTAGATGTTTATGGTAGCACAAATAGAGAAATCTGGTACGTTAACTTCCTTGTCTTGTCTAGATGTGTTAAAATACGATGACAGAAAAATCTGGTCTGTCGTCTGCCTAGTGCCACTCCACTGCAAAGTCCCTGGCTGTGTGGCATTTTGTTCAAGCGACGAGCGTGACATCGTTAAACATAATACACAAGCGAAATAAGACTAATGTACAGAGCATATTGGTATTTCTATGATGGGATCATTAAAATTATCGTTGTGATAAAACATTTAAAGTGCTTTAGTGGCCTTCCGTAAAATAGAAAGAAGCTATAAACAAAAGTTATAATAAAGTGTGAAACAAAAATGTTTATGCAAAGGGGTCTCAATAATTTGGGTGGACATCTTTTATTAGTGAAAACACGTTGCTACAATGCTTGAACTTGTAAACGAGGTTTTAGATAAAGTAGTTATTACAATCTATTTATGAATTATGAAAAGCTTTTGACGTGAAAATATCATTGTCATTCAAAGAAAATTTCGATTTTTTATATTCCGAGAGTTTCATTTGTTGTCTGTGTTCCTCTGTTCGTGTTACTGTGTTCCTGTTCTCTTGTGCTCCTAGGTTCCTGTGCTCCTGTCCTCCCGTGTTCATGTGCTTCTGTGTTCCTATCCTTTTGCGTTTCTGTGCTCCTGTCCTCCTATACTCATGTGCTAATGTATTCATTGGCTTCTGTGTTTCTGTGTTCCTCCTCTTTCTTTTATAGAACGGCTGCACTTAAAATGTTCATTATTTCATTAGAAGAATTAAAAAAAAAATGAATTATTTTTTTAAAAACATGGTAACACTCCCCCTTCCACCCCCCCCAAAAAAAAAAAATCTAACATAAATTAATGATTGATAAATATTAAAAGCTTATTAGAAATTTTAAGTCTCATTTACCTAATAAAATGTCCGTTTTTAATTAAGAGCAGATTATCTTTCTTTCTAAATTGTTTTAATATTTTTTGAACGGAAGAGGAAGAAGAAGAAAATGAAGAAAAATTGAGGAAAATAAGAAAATTAAGCAGGAAAAGATGACGAAGATGAAGTAGAAAAATAATAAGGAAAGGATTAAGAAAAAGAAAAAAAATTGAAAAAAGAAGAGGTAGAAAAAGAAGAATTAAAATAAGAACTTGGATAGAGAGAGAGTGTGTGTGTGAGAGAGAGAGAGAGAGAGAGAGAGAGGAGAGAGAGAGAGAGAGAGAGAGAGAGAGAGAGAGAGAGAGAGAGAGAGAGAGAGAACTCTATTCTATTCGATTCTTGGCTCTGGAAAGTCACAGTGGGTTTATTTTCAATAAATGGAAGGGGAGGGCCACAAATCAGCTGAATGGCGCTCCGCCATAACTAACACGCTCTTACGCTTGAGTTGCCTCCGCCCCAATAGCAACAGACTTAGGTTTCGAGTTCTACAATAGACTACGTCCTAATGTGCCCCAATGAATAATGTCTTCAATCGCTTCTCTGCTTTCTCTATACATTGGGTAAATATTATTTCTTATTTGACACGGGAATTCGCCTTAATGCTTTACACTAAGTTAGTTTATTTGACATTTGTTTGGTCGAATTTATTTTTTTTTCTTTTGTCTGATTTAGTATCATTGGGGAAATAAAATTTTAGT
>JABUQX010006952.1:42500-45000 GCA_015478945.1 Trachelipus rathkii
ATAATTGTAGTGCGATCGGTTAAAAGATAATAAATTATTTGTCATAAACTTACTCTTCCAACGTATAAACAAATCCTTTGGCCAGGCCCCCGTGACAATCCAATCAACTAACACTTTTTATGATTCTCAAACCTGTATTGTAACAGTATCCAGGCCTCCTGTTAAATGAGTTACCGGCCTGTGCAATACTACAGTGCAATTTTATACTTAAAAACTCACCAACTTATCTCCCTGAAGACCCTTCAAGTGAAACAACGGTTTGACCGAGTTCTTTGCCTTATGTGAAAACAATTCAGTCAATATTATTTCTTATCAATGAATAAACCTGTTTAATGATCAATCTTTTGATCATGAAACCAATGTCTTTAAGACTTAAAATAATAACTACTTGAATATTTGAATAAATGAGAAAGTAAAACACGTTTGGAAACACTCAAGGAAACTACTGGAGTAAATTTAAAAATACTTTAATAAAAAAAATAAATGAAAATGTACTGGTCTTACAAACTAGGTTTTATAAATCCATGAACATGTAGTCGGATGTCCGTAGATATCCGCATACATGCGCACTGCAAATATAGAACCTCAGTACTATATACCGATTATATATATATATATATATATATATATATAATATATATATATATATATATATATATATATATATATATATATATATATATATATATATATATATATATATACTTCGAAAATACATATCTGAAACCTTTATTTTTAATTGATGCTCTTTTTGTTTTATTGTCTAGTGATCATATTTGGAAGGATTACATTTACTTCTCATTCTAAACAAGCTTCTATATGGTTGGAAGTCCTGAGTCGCCTTCAAAATTTCTATATATATATAATATATATATAATATATATAATATATATAATATAATATTATATATATATATATATATATTAATATATATATATATATATATATATATTATGCTTTAAAAAAAAATATCAATACAAAATGCTCTATCATTAAATTTATATAAATTTTCGCCCATAAATATATATATAAAATATATAGATATTTATGTTCAATAATATATATAAATAAACAAAATATACTATAAAATATATTAACAAAAATATATGGACTGACTGACTTTGCAAAAGATATAAAATATTTACTTGTAAATTAAATGTTTCTAGTAATTACTTAAGACATCGATTTGTCAGTGTATACAAATCAATGCAGTCCCAGCTGACATATAACAGCTGTTGTTCTAATGCAAAGAGTTGCCTATTAGTATTTAAAACAAATCTTTTTACAAATAAAAAAAATGAGACTTTAACAATTAACCATGTGTTAAAATAATAAATATTAAATCGTTAAACGTTTTATATTTGTTAGCACAATATAATATTTACCATGCTTCGAGAAATAACGTCATAATGACACAACCTTACCTCCATGTAAAAATCTAGCACTGCGGACCCTATGCACTTGCACATCGGCATTACAGACGACGCCTTTGAAATGCACATGCAAATAATATTTACAACAATAAACATAATTACTTTAAAAACACAGCTTTAAATACCATTAGCTTTACAAGAAAATAAACAGCAATATTTCCACATTGAAAATTATATCACCATATTATATTTAAAAACACATTACATTTACTTTGTAATAAAACATAAAATAAGACACTTCATGGATACAAAAAAATATGCATACTATACAAATAATAAATTGATCGGATAAGGCATCAAGAGCTACCAACTATATACACCTCGATTAACAACGAATGAAAGCGAAAAGATGAAAAATATTCACATTTTTACTATTTATATGAATCTCTGTAATTTAGATTACGCTTGCTCATCCAATCATAACTCTTAAAATAATAAATAAAATGATGTATATATTTATCAATTAATTCAGAACGATAAATATATACTAAACATTTAGAAAGAAAGAAAATTGGTATTTCTTGTACAATCGAACTTCGTTCTCAAGAAATGACAATTTTCCTTTGAAATCAAAATATAAAAGCTAATAAAATTTACACATTGTGCGCTACACACTTTACAAAATTATTGAATTTTATTCAATAAATATTTATTTATATATATATATATATATAAAAACATTTACATATATATAATAATGCGTAGTATCTCTTACAACTGCTTTAAAAATAAATAATAATAATAATAATAATAATAATAATAATAATAATAATAATAATAATAATAATAATAATAATAAAAATATTATTATCAAAGCTTAGTCAACAACGACCAATGAGAACTCAGGTTTCAAAAATAAGTCTTAAAAAGTGAGTTTTCACTGGTTGCTGTTCACTCACAAAATACAAACATATTTACAAATATTTTGACTGGCCATTGCAGCGTACATCAAATATATATATAAAATAAAAGAGGTATTGCAATGGCAATGCTTGGCCTTCATCTTAAAATACATAAATGAAAGTAATGTTATATATTTCATGTACAACTGCATTACAATAATAATA
>JABUQX010006953.1:0-7500 GCA_015478945.1 Trachelipus rathkii
AGCTTGAAGGTGGGTTGTAAGTATTATTTCTTTATCTATTTTTATCTTTTTACAATTAGTATTTAAGAGAGTTGATTTTGGTATAGATAATAAGTCTACATTATTACAATATTTATACAACATTGATCTATGTACTATAATAACAAGCGTCAAGAAGTTAATAAATTCAGAGATAACTTATTATACTGGGTTATCTGAATTTGTAAGGATCCAACACAATCTTTCAAAAACACATCTGAGAAGCTAAAAAACCTTCTCATATAGTAAACAACCTATCTTTTATCATCAGTTTACCTCACTCCATTATAATAATCACCCACGCAACTCTATTAATCCGCCTGGGTTTAACTTCTAGATATAAATAGGGATTCTTTCGAGCATATAGGCTAGGAAAACATGCTTTGGTCTATATCTCTTCTTCGGTCAACCACGACACTGTGTGCTCATTATGCACCACCAACGGCTAATTCGGTAATTGTTTTTGACAACTAATAACTCATTTAGTGAAATTTTCAGTCAATTGACCAACATGCTATGAAATTAATACTGATTAATTTTATACGAAAAAGTTTTACTTCATAGTAACTGAATTAACATAATTCCAAGTCAGTTTTATTGAACATTATTACAGTCCACAGTTTAACTTGGGGTTCGTGACTAGAAAGCTGTTCAAGATGAGATATTAAATAACTGGCCCGTTTTGCTTAATGTAAGCAGCTATTCAGCTCTATTATGACTCTAGGCTTAATATGAAAAGAATCACCTTACGTTTCAGTGGTTTACTACAATAAAACCTAATTTATATAAAAAAAAAATTCTCACACCTTTCATATTGACATTATCACTCCTGGGTTTATTGTATTCACTTTAAAACCTCTACAGTTCTCTTCTTAAAAAGCATGGGCATAAATGGGTAAATAATTTAAGACCTATATCTTTATTAATGACTAATTCTAACCTATAAACTTCAAGACCGTTATCTTTTATGCAATATATAACACCAGTCATTTACCCATTCATTATTTATACTGATCATATACACTATATCCACATCATTCACACTACCCATTAGAATGTATTATATATTACTAATCCCTAATATATACTCATTATACTACATAAACTACACCATTAACAATCCTAAATCATTACTGAGCCAACATAAATATATCATATTCTTAAATTAATAATTCTAAAGTAACATTAGTAATTAATATTATCCTATATATATACTCACTATTTAAATTATATTCTTATTTATATATAAATCTTATTATTACCTACTTATATACATTTACTACAATATACAAATAATATATATATTAATATAATAATAATCGGTGTTGGATATGATAACTAGAATTTAATCAAATTTATTCTCAAAGTGTATTATTATTTATCTTTAATGGATTGGTATGTTAGAGGAGATACATCTCATTAATACGTATTATAGTACTTATAAAATATTTAATAACATAAAGGTTTTCAATAATAATAATAATAATCTATCTATAATCTATAACAACTCCCAGGAAGGACAACTTCAAATCTAAATCCTAAGCCTAATATACCTATATATATATTAGATAATATTTTAATGTGTATTATTAATACAAAATTAATATAACAATATATCTAATAAATACCATCTGTTCTTAAAACAATAGTTTAATATATATACGAGAAATGATTAAATAGCTAATAAACCCTCAACTCACCCACACTCATTCATCTAATATAAATATTTCATATATATATATACTCATATCTATTAATATATATACTAAATTATACATTATATATATATATATATATCTAACTCATTCATACTATATATTAATTATATATAATATAATATGCACATAATAATATACTATAATATATTCTACATATGCACTCACAGAAACTATTATATAATACATATGACTCCTATACTATTACGTACCTATCAATATAATCATTACGTAAGCTCACCCTAGGCCCACAGTAAATATTCTTTATCAAACTAATAAGACTAAATGACTCACCTAGATCACCATTAATGATTTGGTACTCACAATTACTAATATATACATCTAGAATAAGATAAAAAAAAAAAATACACTATTTAAGTTAATAATAATAATAATATTAAATACTCTATATAACATATATAAATAGTAATATAATTACTATAATATTAAATTATAATTTTAATATAACAGCCATTCCAAAATCATCCTACATCAATTATATATTATTACGGTACATATATTCACAAAAATGACTAGCATACCCACAATTACATTAATCTTTAATAATTAATATTTATTAATAATATATATATATGTTAAAGATTTTTTTAATATCATTTTGTTAATATTTCATATATTAAAGATTACTAATATATATATATATATAATTATATATATATATAATTATATATATATATTAATAATATAATAATATATAAACATATTATTATATATATATATTCTAATCATAATATATATCATATAAATGTCTTATGCATAATACAGTAGAATGAAATAAATACTACAATTATAAAAAATTATACTTATACCATGCAATCTTAAATATATACTCAAGGAAAATAACTCTATTAATAATGAAGAACATCTAATTAAAATCTATTACTATAAACATTTATTAATACTCTCATTTATAGTACTATATATATATATTCATATTATCGACATAACTCATTCGAAATTAAGTACGTATATAAACAATATTTATAAATATAATTACCCACTCCATACTAACAGGATTTCTATTATTTAGTACACAAACTAACATTACAAAATATATAATTATTTATATAAATTTTTTAAATGTGTTTAACAAATTTTTTTCAAAGTGAAATAATAATTCATTTTCATTATTAGCATCAAAATATTAATATTTCGTTTTTATGATTTCGAACTTGAAGTCTCTCATATATTAAATAATAACAAACATTATTTAGCAAATTAATCACACTATGAATCAAATAATTCATTTAATTCATTTATTAATATATATTCTATAATTAATATAATATAATTATTATATTTTATTATATTAATTTAACGACAATCTTTCCTAATTTACAAGTTTAATTATATAAATTATAAAATATTATTTTATATTATTATAAATCACAAATAATTTAATATTAAATTAATTATAAATATTAAATTATTTTAATGTAAAATTAAATTATTATATTATATCTAATATATATATTATATTATTATATAATATATATATAATATATAATAATTATATATATATATTATCTAATATATAAAATAATATATAAATATATATAATATATAAATTATATATCACAAATATTTATATATATAATATATAAAATTAGTTATTCTCATATATTTCGTCAGTAAAAAGATAGGGATGTCTGAAATTGATGAATGAATAATACACTCCTACGTACTTCATTTGCTGAATTCGTTTTCATAAAGTACCTTTAAATGCAAATAACGACTCTATCTCCAATTTAATAATTTTAAATTCTCAAATTTATAAACCTTTTTTTTTTCACACTTGAAAAAATAAATATATAAATGCCACCTTTCTCATTCCCTCCCTAAACTTTCATTTCGAATTCATCAGAGTGAGAGCGGAGAATGGACGTGTCATGAATATGGACAGAGTTACCGAATGAAGGTTAATGTCAGTCTCGAGGACGAGGTAATAAGTACGAAGAAGACACGTCGGTTACATTTATGATCTTCCTTCTGATAGGGGGATAAGCTTAATTACAAAACGATTTGCAAGAAAAATGAAGGTGATATATTAAGCTTACTTTTATCTTAATTATTGATCTTCTATCATTATGACATGATATAGCATCGCTATCTCAGCTCACTACACCAAACCTCGTATTATCCACACTTTTTACTATTCCCACTATATTATATATGATATCACATATAAATAAATATAAACATTAATAAAATATTATATATTATATATTAATATATATATAAATATATTAATATACATATATAATATTATATTAAAATAAATAATTAATATTAGTAATAATAGTATCAACCCTATCAACAACTAGAAACACCAATATATTCTATTTGTATAATAATATCACACACTATATTCTAAATAAATCTAATTATACAAACTAATCCATCAAATATATTTAGTGAGTTACATAATCAATGGAATATTCTATAAATTAGTATTAAATACTAATTTACCGATTATATATAGCTTTAATTTCTACTTAACTACTACTACTCACTACACCACTTTATATAAGTCCTTATACTAATATTATCTATTAATTACTAAATATCATATATTATAATATTAAATATATTTATTATCTACTACCATCGCCTTATTACTATACATCCTACATGATCATTTAAATTATATATTATATACTAGATTCTATAATATAATATTAGTAGAATAAATAAAATAATATTCTAATACATACCTTGAGCTACCACTCACTCCATAAAAATCAATTATTGTATATTTCAGAATTTATGATCAATTTAATTTTTCTTAATAAAAGTAATTATTTGAATCTAGTAAATTATATCTCACCATACTGGCGAAATACTACTGATTGCTAAATAAAACAATTATAATTTATAAACTATAGACATTATTAGGTATATGGTTTAGTTATGATTATATCATATCGAACTCAGCTTAGAGATTATAGAACATGCGCAAGATATTTTAGTATATAATATAGAGAATATATTAAAATAATGTATAATATAAACTATATATGTTAATAAATTTATATAATTAATATATTCTCAGTATGGTAACTTTTAAATACCAGTATATCCATCTCCAATAACAACAATAACCAACTATAGAAAAATCTGACATACTGCATTAAATCTTATAGCATATGATATATATATACATAATATCTAATACTCAAGGTAATACCTAAAATTCTAATAAATTATATACTGATACTCGTGATCATACATGAATATAAACTATATATAACGCTCAACTATTATTCCTCTTTCATACTTATGTCCTTCCAGATATTTGATATAAAGTCTATTTACATAAAGTGGAAAAATTTACACTAAAGTATTAAAACTAAATTCTATCCACACTCACCACTTACAGTAGTATTCATGCATACATAAATATATATAGACAAATATATATATATAATAAATAACATATAATATATATAACAGTAAATCACGCAGATTTCCAACCTTAATGTCACTATATACTATCACAATAGCGTCTTACTCTTATATGAATAATATATATTAATTGATCTCAATTGGATAGATCACGAATTAATTATGAATACACTGAAATTATGATATCTTTAGTATATGTAGAAATCATTGAATTAGACTAAGATTTTAGAATAAGATCAGAGTAATAGCAATTACGATAAGGCATACATAGCAATAGCAAATTAACATACGATAGACAAATAGATCAAGAAATAATCACTCTATGAGCAGAACTCACAAGATGAATGAACGAGAGAGAGAGAGAGTAGTAGAGAGAGAGAGAGAGACGCAGATGAGAGAGAGCACTGCAGCTCAGAGACGCGAGAGTAGCACAGAGAGAAGAGGACCTTACATACTAGACACAAACAAGTGCTGAAAACAGAAACATCTCGACTAATTTCTCAATAACATGACATTTAAAAAATTAGACTATTAAAAAGTAAAAACAAAAACTACAGAAAGATTTGCTTTGGCTACCATGTTGACACCATATATATACAAACATTGGTATACCAAAGCCAATACCTCATATAATACTATATATATTATATATATTCATATATGATGAAATATAAGATAATATAACCATAATATAATACCCATAATCTATATTTCAGATATAATAAATAAATAATTAATACCACCATCACTAATATATATATTATATATATATAATATATATATATTAAATATATATATATATATATAGGTAACAAATATTTGAGCAATGTCAATAGCATTTAATTATGCTACCAAAGAATGATAAATTTGCTATTTATATTAACTTATAATTATCGTTAAAGGTTCAAGTTAAATTTAAAATTTCTGATGCACTCTTTTAAGAATTTTTAACCATTTTGACCAAAATTTTTAGAATATGAATTTTGCATCTTAGCAAGTGGAATAGCAAATTTTTTTTTCTCTCTCTCTCCCAATATAAATATATATATAGTTATATATATATATATATATCTATAATATATATATATATATATATATATATATATATATATATATATTATATATATATATATTATATATATATTATATATATATATATATATATATATATATATATAATAATGACCCTAAAATTTCAATAATTTTTTAAAAAGCGTTTTTTTATTTATTTTTCATATTTTGTTAGTATAATGACACTAGCAATTAATTAAGAATGTGAACCGAGAGCGATACGAAAATATGAACTATTAAAAATTAATTGATAATGTAAGCCAAAACGTTGATTTTGCATGAGAAAGAAAACGGCTTTTAGTGCTACCGAGTAAAAGAATTCAAGGTAGGGTAAAAAATAATGTTTTTGTGTAAAATAAGTTCAGTATTGGGTTTTGTTTTCATACTATGAATGTTGTTTATACATAACAAAACCATCATACCTAACTTAGAGGGTAGTAAACATGCACACTTAACCTATATGGAATCGCGATGCCAGTTTCACACAACCTAACCTAGCATTGATCGACTGATGAAGATAAAATTTCGACATACTCCATGATCAACTTTGGTGTAACACTGTTTCTCTTTTTTTGGTAAGATTTTTGCACTTCCGAAAATATCCCGAACGTCGCTGGGGCTCGGGCACTGCCAAACGTAAGATTCTTAAAAAAGTACGATATTATTAAATAATTACCTTTTCTTATTTAATTTGTTTTTCAAGTCCTGTTTCATTCACAATGAAATTTGTATTATTCATATAATACACACATATGAAAAAACAAAAACAACTTATCTGCACCATGAAACTAATAAGGATATATAATATATATATATAATTATATATATATATTATATATATATATTAATATATTAATATATTATATATAATATATATTATATATTATTATATATATATATATATATATAATATTATATATATATATATATATATATTATATTGGTGTATTTATTTTATTCAATTTATTACATGATTCATAATCTCAAAAACTAACAAATAGTTACAGGAAAAAGGAATACATTGTTGGAATCCTGGGAAAATTTTAGTGCGGAAAATGTAAAAAAAAAAAAAAAAAAAAAAAAAAATGAAAAAAAATAATATCTAAAAAATACAATAGCTACAGCGAAAAGGAATACATTTTTGGAATCCTTGTAAAATTTTAGTTAAGGAAAATGTAAAAAAAAATAAATAATAAAATAAATAAAAATATTGGCTATTTTTTTTTTTTTAGGAGCAGGGGACATAATATATATAATAATTATTTTGTAA
>JABUQX010006953.1:12500-22500 GCA_015478945.1 Trachelipus rathkii
CAGAGAGATATATAGAGTTATATCACACTAATGGTATTATTTATTTTTATTATAAGAGTATATTTATTATTAATATATCTATTTCATATTATTTTATATTAAAATTTTATTAATTACTCAGTTTCATTCCTAATTAAAATTTGGACTTACTCTCATTTATTTGGCTGTAATGAGAACATATGATTATATTGATCGTATTTTGATATTATAACTTTTTTTTGTTTTATATATATTATTTACTTTATACGCTTTTGCTTTTTAGGCTCCGCCGCTCACGCTTTGTTACGAGAAACTGGCGATTTCAAGATAGATTTTTAGAAAGTCGATCTACTCATACATTGGGTTCATTGCGTGGAATCTTCTAGACAAGAGACTATGTTCTTTTAAGTACATTTTCGTTAGTATGTAATAAGATAATATACTGTTATTATATATTTGTTTCTAGCTGATATCTGTTAGGTTTCATGCTAGTCAGTTCTAGCAGAATAAAATCTTGCTATTTGCGTCGTCATTTTAGATTAGTACGGAGAATGGACATCTTTGTCAATTATAGTCGTAGTGGATTTTGAAATAGCAATTATTAAAAGATTTTATATTCATTTAATTTTCTTTAGCACGGCACATTTGGTCGTACACTATAACCTAGATCTATATATCTCTTAACAATCTATTGTATCATAATATATAAGAAAGCAATTTCAACCTTTACTGATATATATAACAGTATTTTATTAGGCTTTTTTTTTGCTATACGCAAATGTCAGTTATTTTTTCATTTTCACGTGTAGATCTGTTTTGATGTATCAGGTCAGTATTACTATTATACGTAATTTTAGTACTAAATGCAGGAATGCTAACTTAATTAGTAGTCTCCTAAAGGGTGCTTGAGAGGTTTATTCGCTATCTTCATAGGCTTTTAATATTGGGCTAAGATCAATGTGTAGTATACTTACTATATATGTTTATTTCATTTTATCTATAAGCTATTTTATAATAATATCTGTAATACCGATTACCTAATTATATTATTATATGACGGGAGTTGCATTAACGATATTTATATATAATAAATTCTAGATATTTGAAAAGGATTTAAAATAAGTATTGATTATGTGATGCTTTGTACTTATATACCTATATATATATAATATTATATACTATATTTAGCCACGTATATATATATATTATAGCTCCTACTGGATCTAGATATACCGGTATTTACGGTTTAATTTTATTTTTGTGTAAGAAGTTCATATTTTATGTATAATTGGGATTAATTCCAATTTCTTCCCAAGGTTTAGAGCATATTACAGCATATTATGAAATCTCTATTTTCAATAATGTAATGAATCACAAGTAATTACATTTTTTTGTTAATTATTTGTTTTTTATATTTAGTATTACTTTATAAAAAAATATTTGAACTTTATTTTACTTTTAGCTATTAATATTTTATATATTTTTTTTAATTTATTTTTTGTTTCAAATGTTTATGTGTTGATTTATTTATTGCCGTAATGTCTTAACACATAAATTTCGTTGATTGTTAGTTAAATATTATATTTCATTTTTAAATGTATTCTCGTTTTACTTTGTTTTAGATCTGGAATTATTTAAGGTTAACTTTAGTATTTTTCTAATTACAAACTTAACAATTATTCAGGTTAGGATAGTAGATGGAATAAAGCAGGAATAATGATCATAAGTTAATCACTATAATATTCCGTCATGGAATAACAAAGTTAGAATTGATTCTCGCGTTACTCTCTCAGATTTAAAAAGTTTGAAATATTATAATATGATATCATTACTCAATGGAAGTGCAAGTTACACAGAAATTTAAATAAATTATTCCAATTCTAATTAAAATAGTTTTAACGAAGTTTGGGTTGATTACTTTCATGAGGAAATTTTAAATATAGGACGAGTCATTCATAGGGAGTGGCATCTATTGTAATTTTTGACTATAAAGTATAAACATTTAGTATGACTTTTGTGTTAGCATAAAATTAAATATTCAGAAATATTGAAGTTAATTTGCGTTATACCTATATATTTAGTTCTAATATAGTTAAGAAATATTATATATATATGTAAATTTTATAAATTTTATTGTAAATAGCCTTAGGTTGAGTAGATAAATAAATTTGCTTTGGTCCGTATCTATTTTTAGCATTATTTTTGTATTTAAGCTAACTCATGACGGCTCTCCTACTTTTATAAAAAACGGAAACTAATGGGACGATTTATTAAAGAGGATATTATTGTTCTCACCTACAAGGCTAGATTATTTGAAAACTAGGATATACCTGTCAGAAAGATGTGTTAAATTTTTGTTTCTAACGTATCTGTTATCTTTCGAGTCAGTATCTATAGCAACAGATCTGTAATTTGCGTCGTCATTTGTTACGTAGTGTGATGTAGACATTTTGTCATGGGGGATGAAGCATTATGAATTTTATATTCATATTTCTGAAGGGAGGGAGGGATGGTGCCCACAGCGGATATTATATATATATATATAAATATATATATTATATATAATTTAATATTATTAAATAAATATATATTATTAAGTATATATATATTATATAATATTATATATATATATATATATATTAATTAATATATTATATATATATATTAATTATAATTATATATATATTATAATATAATTATATATTAAATAATATTTATATATATATTATATTAATATTAAAATATTATATATATATATATATATATATATTTATATATAATATATATATTATATATATATTATATATATATTATATGATTATATATATATAATATATATATATATATATATATATTATATGTTTATTTTTTATATATATATTATATTTATTTATATTAAGATAATATTATCATATTTTAATAATTTTTAAATATTATATTGAAAGTATATATACTATATATTATTCTTTATACCAGTTATAATAATAAATCGTTTTAAATTCATCTATTCACTTTGTAGCCTAATTAAGTGTAGATAAGTACTATTAATTTTGTTTAAATTGATTTTGTTTATATATTAGTTATATATAACTGCCATGATGTGGGGCTTAAGACTTACATCTTTCTTTCGTAGCCCTTCCCTTTTATCTCTTTTAGATTAATTAATAGATAATAAAAATTTTCTCATATATACATAGACATTTTATGGTCCTTGTCGGCGCGCTCTTTATTGTATAAGTGCGATGTCCGATTGCGATACAATAATTGAACTGTCATATAGATGTGCAACTATCCTGTTTGTCTAATATTATCATACTGCTCACGTATATCTCTTAAGATGAGCTGTAGCAAAGATCAATTTTTATACTATAACACGATATCTGTTCTCGACGGATAATCTCTTGGGGGTTCTAATTTTGTGCTGTGGTGGCTCAATCTTAATCATACTTAGAAACGTCGCGAGGTGATGTGATAACAGGAAAGGGAGACGAGAGCGGTTGAGACGCCTCATAAAAAAGTCCGATCACAAAGAAGTTAGTATAATCACGTATTACTTATATAAAAAGTTTGAAATATTTAAAATATCAATAATCTCAAAGTAATTCAATATTTGGATGGCCCTATCTTACAAAGATGTTAAATATTATTTGATAAAAACATTACGAAAATGGAAAAGAAAAATTTTGAAGATAATATTGAGAATAATATTTTAAAATAGTATTTATCTCTATAATATTTTATATATTATTATTATCTGAGTCTTGTCTAATGTTTGATAGTCGATTAAAGCTATATTTGGAAAAATTATTATATGTATTGAAGGATAAGTTTATTTTTACGGAAGACTGAGAATTCTTTTCCTACATACGTTCTATTTTATTGCATGTTAAATTTTGAATTTATTAAAAATCTTTTTATTTGTATTCTTATATTTGGTGATGTGGAATTATTGCATATTTTAGCTCACTAATTAATATTTATAAGATATTAAATATTATTATTAACTTTCTTAAAAAAAGGGAGATTATCTTTGTTAGATAGCTATCTTTTAAACTTATTATATATTTATAATATTATATATATATATATTATATATTATATTATATTATTTAATATATATATAATAATTGATGTATATTATATATATATTGTGGAACAGTTCCTGAGCAGTAACTACTAGCTATACACGGGTGATTCATATAGTGGCAATCGCCCTCTTGGGACCCACAAATATCACAATCCAACATACAACATTAGAGGTCTTTCAAAACAAAGCTTCTAAAAAAATAACACACCCATACACCACTTACAAACTGAAACAAAATTTCTTCCTTCAGAGTGCCTTCTGGACAAGATAGGCTGCCAACTTTATTGCAAATCACTTTCAGTGGATTACCCTACATACCAAAAATTGCATCAACCCCCTTCACAAAGAACGAAAAAAATCACACCAGGTATGCACTCTTCTACCATATACAACACCCTTCCTTCCCCGCCCCCACATACCCTCACTATCAAGCACACCCATACCCAGTTGACACAGAGAGCGATCTCCAGATACCCAAACAAGACAATACTCCAAGCTCGTCCACCCGAAACATCTCCCACGGAACAAACTCTGGACCGTGAAACCAGAGGGATGCTGTCCCATCTTCCCTCTGGGCACCATCTCTCCCTTCGGTAATATAAATATAAATTTCATGGTGTTCCCTATGCTCATTATCAATGATGTTCCTCCAAGACAAATGATGACACAGGACACCTCTTGCTAGACTGCTCGAACTCAACGGACATCAGAAGAAACTTCGATACGCTTGCTTTGTGCTCGATCTGCTGTGTTAGCACAATTTCTCGCGATCGCCCGTTTCTCCAAGGAGGGGAGCGTGGGGCTACAAATATATATATTGTAAAAACTATTTTGATATTTGAATAATAAATTTTATCTAAGGTCTCTCGATTAAAAAGCCCTATCCCAGTTTAAGTTTATTGAAGAGCGAAGTACAATAGAAGAAGAAAGGAGAAGAAATTTTATTTAACATATATATGAAAATAAATAGTTATAGTTTTAAATCATGAGGCGGCTAACGTTGTCGTAATAGATAGTGATTGTTGCTATGATTAATCCATTGCCCAGGAATACAACGCCTGCAACAAATACAGGAATATTGTTAATTAATGAAATTAATGATTATGAATGAGCAATGAATAAATAATGATAAAGAATGTTGAGACGAACAATATCTTAACCTGCACAATCTGTATTGATCGAATTTAGAAAAGTTGTTGCTTTTCTATGGGGGGAAAGTAGTAGTTGCTACTCCTTCCTTCGAGTTAGTTTTGTAAAGACGTCCTTAGTCACATGCCTTAGTTTGATGAAACGAGGTTGCATAAAAGACCGGGAAATATTTCTTAACCGCTTGTCTTCGGTTCTCACTTCTTTTAAATCCGCTTCTTGAAAGCGGCCCGAACTCATATGTAATAAGGATATAAATATTATTAAAAAAATGGAACAATCCTTTTCAGAACAATTGTTCTGTTGTGCACAACAATACTATTCAATAGCAACAAGTCTTTAACAACAATAGAAGTAAAAAGCTTTATTCTGACAATAATCGCCTTTCGAAGTAAACATTTTTTAGGTGGTTGACTTTTTCAGGGCTGATATTGTCGTCTCTTATATTAATGAATGAATTAATGAATGAATGAAGAAAATGAAATATTTATATTATTTAGATGATAAGTGTATCTTAAATTCTAAATTTTAACAAATATATATATATATATATATATATATATATATATATTATATATATATAATATATTATATATATTATTATATAATATATATGTATTTTTAGAGATTATCGATACATTGATAGCATTATTATTAGTGATGGGATGATTAATCGTCATTGACAAAATCAGCATTTTTTTTTCAATTGTCATCGTCAGCAATTTTTGCTGATTATTTTGCCGATTAATTGAACAAATATTAAGAATTTTGGATAATATTAAACCTCAATAATAAGCATAATAATAATAATAATAATAATAATAATAATAATAATAATAATAATAATAATAATAATAATAATAATAATAATAATAATAATAATAATAATAATAATAATAAGAAGAAGAAGAAGAAAGAAGAAGAAGAAGAGAAGAAGAAAGAAGACGAAGAAGAAGAAGGAAGAAGAGAAGGAAGAAAGAAAGAAGAAGAAGAAGAAGAAGAAGAAGAAGAAGAAGAAGAAGAAGAAGAAGAAGAAGAATAATAATAATAATAATAATAATAATAATAATAATAATAATAATAATAATAATAATAATAATAATAATAATAATAATAATAATAATAATAATAATAATAATAATAATAATAATAATAATAATAATAATAATATATATATTGTTATTTTTCGGAAATTTGGTTTTTATGATAAATAATAAAACCAATGCTCTAAACATAATTGTTATTTGATGTAATTAAAATTTTTCTTAAAATCCTTAAAACTAAAACAGCAAGCAGGCAAGAAAATACAGGGATGAAACTTTTTCCAAAGCGATAATAAATTATTAGTTGACGTTTCGGGAAGTGTACTTTTCCCATCATCAGAACAGCAGAGTTTTTTTTTAATTTTTTTATTAAATTTACCAAATTGAAATATCTATTATTATAAACAATTCATCTGAAACAAGGAAATGATATCAATTAAATACACTGTTTTAAGTTATGAAAGTTGCAGTTGATAAGGACCAATATCACTGTTGAGAGAAGGTTAGAGGCTGGCAATATGGAGGGATTCCAGAATTTTTAAATCAAGAAATTGGTTGGTTTGAGTTAGTATAGTGAAATATTGTTTATTTATAGGGTGATTTTTATTGTGGCTATGGTTTCTAATACTAGATGCGGGAGGGTTGGTGAAAAGTGAACCCGTTCTAGCCGAGCAGCCTCTATGCTCGTCCATCCTGACGGTGAGTTGGCGTTGGGTACTGCCAACGTAGGTGTCTTGACAGTCGCCACATGAATATTTATAAACGACGGACGAACGCAGAGGAGCAGGCAAGGATTCTTTATGGTTTAGAAGGGAACCTATGGAACAGTTGGGTGTAAAAAGAAAAATAAGTTTTAGGTGAGGGTAAGAGTTGGATAAAAGTTTTGTAAGTTCCTGTTTAATTTTAGTGTAATGGTGATCGTAGAAGGGTATTTTAATATAAAATGTTGTTTGAATGGTAGTATAAGGAGTTTGTTGTGTGAATATATTTTATTAAGGAATCTTTTTATTAAGTTATATATTATGGAAGAGGGGTATAAATTGGCGTTGAAATGTTTAATTATGAAAGAAAGTTCTGTATGAAGTTCTAAATAACCGGATGTTAATTGGTAAGCTCTATATATTAAGGTATTTATGCTATTACATTTATAAAGAAAAGGAACATGGCTGGAAAAATTTGTGCAAGGTTGGTGAAAGTAGGTTTTCGATGTATATTTAGAGAGATGTGTGGGTCAGTTTTTGTAATATTCAAATCTAAGAAGGATAAAGTGTTATTAGTTTCTTCTTCGACAGTGAAATTAATATTATGTAGCTGACTATTGAGAAAATTTAGGAAAGGAGTAACTTTTTGTTTATTAGAAAAAAGCAGAAAAGTATCGTCTATATAGCGTCTGTAATAAGGTTTACAGTTTTGAGGAGCAGAGTCAAGCCAGATTGATTCATAATGTTTTAAGTATGTGTTGGCAAGAATGGAGCTGAGAGGAGAGCCCATGTCAAGAGACTTAGTTTGGGAATATAGTTGATTATCAAAGAAAAAATAAGTATCGGAGACAGCTAAAGTTAATAGTTCCTTGAATTCGGATTTAGTGAAATTCATGAATGAAGATGAGTATGGAAAATAATGTTTAATAAGATATCTATGGCTTCAAAAGTAGGAATATTAGTATATAATGATTCTACGTCAAAACTAACCATGTAAAATTTATGAAGATTATTGATAGAGGAAAGCCAAGATTTAAATGAGTAGGAATTTTGTATAGTATATTGATTTATGCTGAAGGGTGTTAGATAGGGAACTAAAAATTTTGCTAAATTGTAATTATGTGTTTTGTAATCGGCTAGAATAGGTTGTATGGGAATATTAATAACATGTATCGTATTGAGATTTGCTTAGTATGTTTTTTTGTATAAAATTTACGTAATGAACGGTTTATTTTATCTTCTAAATTTAAAGATAACTTCCGAGGGACTTTTTCTGAAGGGCTAAATTTGTCTGTATCGGATAAGATATTTTTTACTTTATTTAAATAATCGGATTTATTTAAGATAACTACACCGTTAGTTTTATCGGATTTACATATGATGATAGTTTTGACATTTTTGAGAGATTTCAGAGTGGTGAGGTCCGTCGTTTATAAATATTCATGTGGCGACTGTCAAGACACCTACGTTGGCAGTACCCAACGCCAATTCACCTTCAGGATGGACGAGCATAGAGGCTGCTCGGCTAGAACGGGTTCACTTTTCACCAACCCTCCCGCATCTAGTATTAGAAACCATAGCCACAATAAAAATCACCCTATAAATAAACAATATTTCACTATACTAACTCAAACCAACCAATTTCTTGATTTAAAAATTCTGGAATCCCTCCATATTGCCAGCCTCAAACCTTCTCTCAACAGTGATAGTGGTCCTTATCAACTGCAACTTTCATAACTTAAAACAGTGTATTTAATTGATATCATTTCCTTGTTTCAGATGAATTGTTTATATTAAAAGATATTTTAATTTTGTAAATTTAATAAAAGTAAAATAAAAAACTCTGCTGTCCTGATGATGGGAAAAGTACACTTCCCGAAACGTCGTTTTATAATTTTTTATCGCATCATTGATCATTGTTAATTTGGAAAAAGTTTCACCCCTGTATTTGCTTGCCTGCTTGCTGGTTTGGTTTTAAGGATTTAATAAAGAGAAAACATTTTAAAAAAAAAGTTTTAATTATATCAAATAACAATTATGTTTAGAGCATTGGTTTATTATATATATATATATATATATATATATATATATATATATATATATATATATATATATATATAAATATTATATATATATATATATACTACATATATATATATATATATATATTATATAAATAATATATATATATATATATATATTTATATATATATATTATATATATATATATATATATATATATATATATATATATATATATATATATATATATATATATAATATATATATATATATATATATAATATATATATATATATATATATATATATATATATATATAAATATATATATATATATATTATATATATATATATATATATATATATATATATATATACCCATTTTGCTTATTGTTTATGGTATGTATGACATTCCAGTGCCTAATGGTTCGCCTTTCTGTTCTGCTTTCATATCCATACTCATCCTCCAGACAACTTCTTAAAGACACCACCTTTGATCCACATATCATACTACAGCAATACTTATATCCACACCCCTCTTCTAGACAACAGCATCTTACAGACATTCTTATTCCTTATTCCCTATGTTGTGGAGAGAAAAATATTGCCCACATTGTATGTTCTGCGTGTCGTAGAAGGCGACCATGGGACGGTGGTAGTTAGGATGGCTGCCCATTACCACTTATCTTTTCCCAGGAATGATAATGCATGCCTCGGAGAAGGTCGTGATCGCCGTAAGCGGCCTTCTACCTTTCGGTAAATATGAATCGTATGGGTACATGGAATTTCAGAGGAATAAATATTGAGGAGAAGAGGAGAGAGGTGATGGATGTATTTAGTAAGGGCAATTTGATTTTGCTCGCTGGTGGACTGAAAAAAGATGAAAAGGAAACGGTGAAAATGAGTGGTGTGGGGTGAAAATATGTTTTGTGTGGTGTGGAAAGGAATGAGAGGGGAATAGAAGGAATTTTGAATATTCCCTTTTGAAAAAAAAATGGGGAAAGGTTTGGGAAACCTTATGGT
>JABUQX010006953.1:32500-37500 GCA_015478945.1 Trachelipus rathkii
GAAAATTTTCAACAGAGCTTCCAAAATGATTTTGTTTTTTATTACCGCGCAAAAGACTCTTTCTGGAGAAAGTCAATAACACACACACACACACAAAACACAAAACTAGAACACACACACACACAAACCACACACATCACTCTCTTGCGTGGGATTTAACCCTTAAAGAAGCTATAACGGGGAAACGCCTGTCGACATGGAGGTCAACAATTAATGATAAGAATAGGAATATAATATTATGGTTAATTCTAAACTTAAATTTTAGCTTTTAATTCTGCTTATATATAATGACGAGTATAAGTATATATTATATTAATTCATTATATATATAATATATATATTATATATATATATATTATATATATATATATATTATATATATACATATATATATATATATTATATATATATATATATATATATATATATATATATATATATATATATATAATAATATATTATATATATATATATTATCTATTTTTATATATATATATATATTACATATATATAATATATATATATATATATATATATATATATATATATATATATATATATATATATATATATATATATATATATATATATTTTTATTTATATATATATATATATATATATATATATATTTTATATATATATATATATATATATATATATAATATATATATATATATATATATATATATATAATATATATATATATATATAATATATATATATATACATATATATATATATATATATATATATATATATATATATATATATGTACAGCGAGTAGATGAGGTTAATAATTAATCGGCCCAGAATTAACTCCCTCACTACCCGAGTACAATAAATAATAAAAGGTTAAAGGTGTAGCAAAAAAATGTTTGATGTTATTTCTTTATTAATATTCCCTTCTTGTTATTTGTTTTGATCGCAGATCAATATATAAGATAATTTTTATTGTTATATAATAAATATGGACTTTGTCATTGACAACTCAAATAAATTTTCGTTATTATTCGAATCCATTATTATATTTGTTAGAACGATTTGCAAAGGGGCGAGTGCCATAGTGCCTCGATGTACTTTGCTAGGTCTTATTCACCATTCATTATATTTTATATCTTAATATATCACTTATGATCAATACTTCGTATCAAATATGACACTTACAAGCGATCTTGTTATAGGAACATTAATTGATTATTAACACCTTTAATTTAAATATAAAAATAATATAAAGAGCGTGCCAGGGGCCATGCCCTGTACACGTCTTGACGGCACTGATGTCGTTGGCCGAACTGCCGTCTTCCCTCCTTTGGCTTCAGATATAGCCGGTAGGAGAAAGGACTCTTATTGGTTGCCTTAAGATTTTAAATAATATAAACAAAAATAAAAATAGTTATGTGTGATCTTATAAGATGTAGGCAATTTTACCGTACATAACTAAATACACAGGTTTCATCGATGTTTTGTTATATACTCTATCATAATAGCTTTTGCCTCAAAATGAGATCTAGCTTTACAATTACAATAAAGATTATAAAACCATTATTTTATAGTACGGTAATCTGTATATATATATATATATATATATATATATAATATAATAAAAATATATATATATATATATATATATATTATATATATATTATATATATATATATATATATATATATATATATATATATATATATATATATATATATATATATTATATTATATATATTGAAAGAAATTGTTTAATTGCGAAATACCAAAATTCCATATTTCTTAAACAACAGGATACAGATATTAAAAATTAATTTATTTATAATCGTGGAAAACCACATTACAACACTATAGAATTAAATTAATTATTTAATGATATTATAAACCAATAGGAATCCTATTTCAACATTTTGGAATTCCCATTTCACAATTTTTTTCAACATAATGATTTTTTTTTATATCTTTTCAATAACAAGTTCAGGATATGACATCTGCATAAACATCCGAAATACAGACTATTTAAAGCCAGGATCTAGCTCCCAAGATCACTATTTAGAAAGCTCTTGAAAAGAACACAAAAAACCATTAGGAAGAAAATTTCACAAGTTTAATTTTGAAGGTGTTTACAGATAGCTGAACTTTAGCTGAACAACAGTATGTATTCGTAAAGATATGGCATTCTAAAGAATTTATCTAACTTAACAAAATTTTATTATTATTATTGTATTTTTCAAAAAAATATATTATTATTAATTTTATTTCAAAAATACATTATTATGAATTTTGATCTCAAAAAAATATATTATTAAATCAAACTTTATTTTCAAGTAATTTTATGTTTGATTAAATTAAAACTTTACTTTATTATTATTAAATTGAAACTTTAAATTAAATTTAATTTAAATTCAAATTAAATTTAATTATTGAAACTTTAATATATTTAACTAAATATATATTATTATTATTGTTGATATATTATTATTTTGATTTTTAATTAAATAACATATAAATAAAATTTATTGTTAATAATAACCATATGTTGTTAATAATAATAATAATAATAATAATAATAATAATAATAATAATAATAATAATAATAATAATAAATAATAACAATAATAATAATAATATAATAATAATAATAATAATAATAATAATAATAATAATAATAATAATAATAATAATAGTAATAATTATTATAAACGAATGCACTATCTATACCTAACACAATTTACACCATACAAAAATACGACAAGAAAAATAAAAACAAAAAAAACAATGTATTATTTGTTGTACATATACATTTATGTATGCCAGTGTATATAATATACATGCGTATACATACATATATATGTGCGCGTATAAATATATTGTATGTATGTATATATATTGTATTATACAGAATATATATAATAATTATATATATTATTATATATATATATATTATATATATATTATATATAATAATATAATATTATATTATATATATATATATATTAATATATATATATACTATATATATATACTATTATATATATATAGTGTTTAAGTGTTTTTAATTATAAAATTTTATAAAATGTTTCAGTGTAATTGAGTTAGATCTTAATAACGTTTTCTGGGTCCTTACCCTTATCCTTAATCTCAGGGTCTACAACCCCAATGTACTAACTCATTAAACATTCAATAAATGACGCTCGATAAAATTCTGTTTATATATACTATTAATATTTATGTAATTGACCTTTACGGGTTTTTATCCCATTACAGTCCGCAACCTTTTTATGTGTCCTAATAGCCTTGTTAAAAGTCTTATTATAAAAACTATGTAAAAAGGGACATTAACATTCAATAAATGACAATCGATAAAATTTACTAATATAAAGAATTAACATTTATGTATTTGACTTTTACGTCAGTATCAGTCTGGCGGTGATAACAATTAGAACAGTTTTCAAAACGCTAAACAGAAAATAGTTATACAAATAAACTTTGTGATAAAAATTTAAAAATATTTATGATTTTCGTTTTGAATAAAAATTGTAGAGATATAAATAAATATATGTATATTAGTTTATAAGGTAATAAAATAATAAATTGGACATCTATCTATATACCTTATAAATACCTAGGAAGCAAAACCCAGGAAATAGATACCTAGTAGAACATCTATTTTTTATTCACTAAAAACAGCAAAAAGGGTTACTTAAGGCCATAACTGTCAGAACAAAAATTTCGAACCCGAAAGATTGACATAGTCTACCAATCTTTCACTCTTACCACAAAAAGTCTTCCGAGGGAAATTCTACTCCACTGACAAATTCTCTACCTTTTAAATTAATAATAATAATCAGAGTTGAAACAAGGAACAAAGAAAATTAGTTCCCTCTGAATAAATTATTAAAGGCCTAACATACAAGAAATAGTAAACCCCAATTTTGCTCAGACTTGGCGCTCCGTGTCACAGGGACGTGACAAATATCCGGCACAGATAATAAACTGAAAATCAAGAAGAAAAATTATGTAAAATTCCAGATTCAAGCAATTGAAAAATCGACAAGTCAAAAAAATTGAATGATATATATATAGAAAATTTTTTTCCTTAAAAGGGAATAGTGACAACAGATCTAACTCTAAAAAGAAAAAGACTGCTCAACCAAAAATCTCAAATCTGCAAGTGATACCGAAGAATTTTTTTTCACACGGACCAGGACCCAGAAGACGGAAGAATCGTGAAACTACCGGTACATAGAATACAACAGATTTGAAGAATAACAGGTTAGCTCTTATAAATAAAATTATTATTTTATTTTTTATCTCTCAAAAGTCTCAAAAGGTATGAGCATAAATCTCTCGTGAAAATTTTCTTGTATTGATAAAAGAAAGAATTCATTAACGGCCCTATCTAATATCTTTTCCTTGCTATCAAATATCTCCATAAAAATCTATCTAAAATTTTTCTCTTCACTCTCATAAAATATAAAAAAAAATTTTCTCCATAAAAAGCCATCATAAAACAATTTTCTTGCAAATAAACTCTCTTTAAAAATTAAAATCTTAAATTTTTCTTTTCTCCAAACAAAATAGTATCCCATAAAATTCCCATTTTCCTTTAACAAATATTTATTTTATTAAGAAGCTCTCGTAAAGAAATTCATTCTTTCTTAAAACTTGCATCAAATAATCAACAGGAAAAGAGAGCATCCTGTCCTTCTAATTAATAGATACGAGAATTTATTGCTTTAAAGGTTGTATATTGAATTATTTATTAAAATTTATATATATATATATATATATATATATATATATATATATATATATATATATATATTATATATATACTATAATATAATATATATATATATATATATATATATCATATATTATTATGTGTGTGGTGTTTTGCTATTTTTGGTGTGTATGTGAAAGGAGAGAGAGAGGAGGAGTTCAGGAGCAAGTAGGAAATGTAAAAAAAAAATATTAAATATTCCGCACTAGACGGTGAAGGAGCCTCTCTAAAA
>JABUQX010006953.1:42500-45000 GCA_015478945.1 Trachelipus rathkii
ATAAGAAAAAGTGTCAAAATTAAAAATTTATTTTCTGCTGAAGATGAATGAGGAATTTATTCCAACCAAGCATAGTATCCACAGTGAAGTTGAAAGAGCTCATCAATGGATCTTGAAGACACTACTGCAAGAGGGAGAAGATTCCACCACTCATCTAAAAGGATAAGAACACACTTATTAAATATTAATCGAAGAAAATTTAATAATACAACCATCAGAAAGAATTTAAATAAGAAACTTGAAGTTTAGAAGATGGAAGTGTGATAAAGGATTTCAGCTAAATAAGATATGGGTAACCCCAACTTTTAAGATGCCTAATTAAATAAGAATTTAGAGCTCATGGAAGTTGAGGTCACGTATAGATTGAAATTTCGACAAATCGAAAGAAGGTCACCCATGAAAATAAGAAGCAATAAATATATATATTTAAATGGTAGTGTATCGAGGGTCCAATATTTAATATATAAATAAATATTTATTCTCGATATGCACTATTTGAATTTAAATAATCATAGCTTCTACAGTTATTATAAAAGTAAAACCAGCTTGTAAAACTATTTTAATAATCTTATAAATAAATAAAATTTTACTGGTATTTCATTTTTTATTTACCTTTACACATTCATATTATGTAATACAATTTATTTAGGTAATGGTTTTCACTAGAATGAAAACTCAGGTATAGGTAATTATGAAAGCATACATTTGATAACAGGTGTACGAAAGTACATTGGTACTTATTTGTTATTTATTTATAAGTTAGAAAATAAGATTTTTATTTTTTCTTTTTATTTTTCTCTGTATATGTATAGTTCAGTATATATATATATATATAATATTATAATATATATATATATAATATATATATATATATATATATATAATATATATATATATACTATATATATATTATATATATATAATATAATATATAATATGTTTATATGTTGTAAATTCTCATTTTTAGCTGATGTTGTGCATGTGTGTATTTCGTTAAGTATGGGTGTAATGTTTAATCTTAAATATTTTACACTTAAAAACACACACACAATAAACACACAGGTATGGAAGAAGAAATTCACGATCTGATAATTTTACTTCTAGAGATGGAAGAAAACGTCAGAGTCAATCCGATGAATTTAGTTGATCTAGCAGCAATCAAGGTAGGCATAATAATAGCCACATCGAAATGTGCAAAAAGCATTTTACCAGATAATTTGGAAGAATGGAGTGTTGAAAGACTTCACTTCGGTGGTGATATTGAATCGGAGGAAGCAACTAAACGGCGAATAGACACAAGTAAGTCCACTATCATAGCCGAATCTATATCCTCGAAACTAGATGTACCTACCCACCTTGAATTACTTGTAAAAAAGTGGGTTAAAACCATTGTTTCCCAGACCGAAGACTGGATAGTCGCTCGAATTGCTTGCGGAATTAATATCGACTTTAATGAATTCATTGAACTAATTAATATTGACTGTTATTCTCAATACGGAACCATAATAGATAGAGAAGTGTTTAAAAATGCGTATTATGAAACAGAAAACAGTAAAGATAGAAAAGAATTTCTAAAACACATAGAGCCATACCATGAAGGTGATATCTTAGGCCAAAATCGTGAAATTATAATAGCCAATTATATATGGTCAGGTAATATAAATAAACTCTGTAGTTTAGCTCAAGAATTAGAAAATGAAAGAAGATGGAAGGAGATGGAGTCAATTGTTAGAGCAATTATGGTCATGAATGCACAAAGAATGCAAAGCCTTGTACCGATATTCCCATGTACTCAGGTGATGGTTCAAATTATGAATGCACTTAAAAAGAATGGTAAAACAAGAGACTCACTTTATAGAAATCTCTTTGGTGACGTCCTAGCAGGTCATTTGGTAACTCTAGCCACCTGGCCTTATCAAGATATGTTTAATAGCGAATGTAAGGAGATAATGAAAACAATACCTTACACAGGTTACAATGGAGTGATGGAACACATATTGGAAAAGATAGCCGTGGAAGAAGTGTATCCGATTAATTACTATCGAATTTTATATGAGTTCTGGATTAATATTAAAGAAAGCCATAAAAGATATATAGGCAGAAGAATAAGTCCTAGATTATTATTTAGATTGCTCAAACTGATTAAATTAAATAGAAAAGATCAGATAGTAGAAAGAATATTCACAGAAATTTTAGATTGCACTCCATATAAGATGATGGAGGACATATTTCTGATAGCTTGTACTAAAGCATGGGCTTTAGCCATGTTCCATATACCGTTAAAATTAATATCCTATTTAAAGGAAGAAGATGCAGATGATCTAAGAAGAGCGTTACTACCAACTCGAAATGAAGATACACTAGATATAATGAATGTATGGTTGCTATACCACAGAAGAAGGAATATAATAGGCTTGATACAAGACTTTTTCCAGCATATCATCATAGGTGAAAACATCCCAATTATTTATACCAGATCACAGATATCTACAAACAATCT
>JABUQX010006954.1:0-25000 GCA_015478945.1 Trachelipus rathkii
TTCATCCTGGTCTTTCCTCCTCTTGTTCTTGTCATTATTAGTCTATTACCTTTTTTCCCATGAGAATGTCGCTTTCATCGTTTCTTTATCTTCTTTTTACATTTTACTCCTGTTGGGTGTGTCTTTTCGTGTTCATATTTGTTGCTACAACACAAATTATCTTTATATCTAATGTTCCTCCCTTTTTTCTTTTTTAATTGTTTCTCTTATATGTATTTGATCTATTTGAGGATCTGATACAGTCTTCTTCCTCATTTATCATCTTTTCGTCTTCTCCCTGGGTGCTCTTGGTATCTCGTTTATGTGGCCTTCTTTTGCGTATATTTTACTTAGAAAGAAAAATTCTTCCTCTTTCTACTACTTATAATTATCCATCTTATTCTATATTTAAACTGGTCCCATTCCATCTTTTAACTCGTACTGCATCTTATTCTCATTGGTTTATAGTGATATAAGAACACATCACCATCTTCGACAAATTGTCAAATCTCGTACTTTTCTTCTTCTTAATGTTGTATTTTTTATGCTACTTATCAATTTCCAATCTCTGACTTGCTTGACGTTATTTACTCTCTTTCGGCCTCTCTTCTATATCGAGCATTTTCTGTTATGCAGATAAATAACGGGGAAACATTGTTTAAATACATGTTCTCCAGATCAGTGTGGCACGTGTAAGATATACGACAACTTTATAAAATGGGGCCGGATGAGATGGTTTTAATAATATGTATTAACACCATGGACTTGCTCCTATTACTTTTCTAGACAAGCAAAAGCCTATATGACATCTCCTCATACTTGAATGACGGCTCATTCTAGCTGCCACCAATAACTCCCTTGCAATTAGAAAAATTCAACAATACTTCTGTTTGTGGATAATGTGTGATTGTCTTTCTAAGAGACCTCTGAGTGTTTATTTTTTTAACTAGTGGGTGTGTGGAATCAAATAGATTATGTGTAAATTGTGGCAAATTAATTAACTAGGACTCGATATTTTCGCATGGAAATCGCAGACAGTTGAAGAGTGGTTTTCTATGAGATTACAAGAATAAACAATTTTTTTAATGTCGGGAGAATCTGAAAGTAACATAAAGCGATGTCTACTAAATACAGGAGAATTCAATTAAATATCCATTGTATATCATTAGTAGCATGATCTCATCTGTGAAGGCTATTCAATTAATAGGTTTCCTTAAATCAACTAGCAAAAATTGTTTTGACAATAGTATAAGATGCTCTGCCCCATAGAGATACTGAAGATAGTGTGAGAGTCAGACAGAAACAAGAAGAGAGATTATTAGTATATTTGTTGTAGAAAAGAAAAATTATCCATACGAGATCTAATAAAACTTGCAAGAGACAACAGAGAAGATGTATAAACTGTTAAGCATTTGACAAGGAAGAAGACGCTAGATAAATATTCAAAATCTCAGTATGCTTGAACGAGGAAAAAAGATATAAACTAAAAAATCTTCTCCTATTAATAAGAATTTCGTGTGGATGAATCACAGTGGAGCACCGTATATTAAACCTAGTCAAAATCTAATAGATTAAAGCAGTCTTTTAATTTGTTTCTTGTGTTGTATAAGTTAATATAGTTTTTACTTTTGGAAAAAATAAAAAAAGGAGTGCGTTGGACAGCTATGGGGAAAGGTTGCCATACATTATCTAAGTATATAAATATAAATTATTTTTAAATTTCATACATAAATGATGGAACAGTTTTTTTAAAGTAAATTTTCATAATTTAATGTATGCACTGAGTAAATAGGGCTGCAATAATGATTAATAGATATTTTATACGCTCAAAAGGTGAACTGGACACGCGCTGGTCATAAATGGAACATTTTAGCATATTTGGTTCACAGAAAGTTATGAGAATTCATAAATATAAAAAAATTTCATAGAAAAAAATTCCTTATGATATATAAATGTTTGTTTGTGATTATGATAGTATACTCATATATTACTATTATATTTATTATATATATATTATATATAATATAAATAAGCTATAACTTATTATATATTACTTATATAAAATATATATTTGTTATATATTTATGTATATAAATACTAATATATATACCTTCAGATAGGTAATATAAACTTTTAAACGGTATTATTGCCATATGACATAACAATACGTAGTTAATTATTCTTATAGCTAAAATAATAAAAATAAATAAGATATAGTTATATATATATAGGTAAAATAAAAAGATTATTATATAATATATTATAATATATATATATATATAATACTAGGATTATTTCATATACTTATCATTATTTTAAATAAAAATAGATATTGCTTAAAATAATTATTTAAATTATGATGCTACTGAAACCTTTATCTTTACAATAATAATATATAATTACAATTTTTTCTCCTTTATATCACTGGACGGTTGGAATGGGTGTGTGAATAATTACTAGGAACATTATACTACTTGTAGAATATATTGGTGAATATATTATATCACTCACTATTATATATGCAGTGATATATATATTAAGGTAGTAGTGATGCAAAGTAATAATAAAGGTGAGATCAATTCGTGCTATGTGCGCTATTCGATAGACAATAATTTCGGCTCATTGGCTTTTTTGCGAGCCTCACTTCGGCGCATATTGAAGCTCTTAATATAAACAACTAAAATTACGTCAACATAAAGGAAGGTTATTTCTATTACGCAAAATTTAAACATTCGAAATATATTAGAAAATTTGAGTTTTTCCTCAAAGAGTGAAAGAATGAATACAGACCATTTTTTAGGCGCAATTCTATGCTGGAAATAATATTTTGTCATTTGTTCAATCCTATCAAGGGCCTTTGACAATGTGTGTGAATATTCTAAAAAAATAGAATCTACACAACTTCAAAGTCATACTACGCAATGATAACGGTGGCATAATGGACCAAACATGTGATAGCTGGTAATTAAGGGAGAGTGGGCGTGCTATTGCAAGTTTCATGTTTTTCTATTCACACTCATCGTGTGAACGTATGCATTCACGATTCATAATATTATGTCAGAAGTCTGTTAAAGGTATTATTTACTTGCAGAAGCAATATCTCGCTCATTTAACCAATTCAGCAACGGCAGTCCTGCAAAGGAGAAACCTTTACAGATCAACGACTAGATAGTTGTCAATATAGAGAATAAATTAATGGGTATATACAAGACGTTTTATACATGCTGGAAGCAGAACTTATAATACTAGCTTAATGTTTGTTGACCAACAAAAAGTTCCTTAATAATTCATAACCTGCTGAATGCAATCAGAATAATGTGACTGTAGTGTTTCAGCTGGACAAAAATATTCTAATGGGAAATAAGTTCGCTCCCGACGTAGAGAAAACAAAGCATATATTAAAAACGTGAGATACAGTCGCCCAATTGAATCACATAAGATCAATATTTTAGGGAATAAAATACAAATTACAGGGATATATAAAAGCAAAAACTTCATGTTTGGGATTAATTACACTCGATGTGTGTATGAGCTGTGAAGAATGAGTAGAAGACGACTTTCTAAGTATATATATGTTGAATTTATAATCTTTGAATGTGTAGCTACTTTTCTCTTGGATATATTCTGCGATTCCGGCACAAAGAGCTAGATTTTTTTCACATGAATCAGGATCATAATGCAGTAAAAAAAAATATTGGTTTTCGCTTTTGCACTCATTATAGCATGGCAAGAAATGCATGAAAATTTACTCCTGACTCTTCTGCTGACGATGAATTTACGTAGTGGGGAAAGTGAAGCTGGAAGGTTCCATTTTCATTCTTTAATGGGATTGCTTTAAAGAACATTGTGGCATCAACTGAAATCCCCTAAACAGAGGACCTCGGCATATAGATGAGAAAAAGCAACGATCCATTCTTGATGACGAAAGTGATTTATTCTCTTGTATGATTTGAATGTAAAAAGGCATACACATATCGTGATATTGACATCGAAGAGAATAGAGACAAATTTAAAGCTTCAGTGTTTTGCATATAAATTTGAACCAGCTGAAGACAATGATATTCCCTTCAATTGGTGAAAAACACTGGAAATCGTTTTATGAATTTGAAAAAAACTAGCAATAAAATTACCTTTCAGCTCCACCAGTCAATCCAGTTAAAGATGTAAGAATATTTTCGAATCCTTTAAGATGAGAAAATAATTACTAGAAGCAACACAAGAAATAGGTTAGCACGCATACTGAAACAGTGGGAGTATACTCGCTAATGTTCTGTATCATTTAACTAGGCTTATTTCATAACATTGGAAGTTTAGTTTAATATCTTTAAGCTAAGAAACTTTGTCGATAATTTCCAATTTGAAGTGAGGTGTAATATGTGAATGGCGTTAGCGTAATACGCGCTCAGGAAACTAGTGTATTATACTTTTTGTTTTATTACGTTGTGTATATATAGAACTGGCTTAACATGAATTTTCGTGTGGAAGGCAGGTTTTGCAAATTGTTAGTGAGTGTGCTGATCCTCCCAAAATGTATATCGTGTGTTTGAGCATATACATCGGCAACTTGTCGAATATTGGGTGTGTCCAACCACGATTTGTAAAAATTAATTATGATTTATATTAACGCTCTTTATTCAAGAGGGTTAACTGAGCCACAGTTTATTGGGATTATAATAAACTATATGTAAGCTATAGTTATAACTAATATGTATCGTATTTTTTATATACTAGTGGGAGGGTATAAATAATAAGGGATTACCAAAATTTTTTACTATATACACTCTATGTTATCAACACTTATATTTTTTAGTGCGAAATATGAACGCTTATATGTTTATTTCAATGCGTCTAATATACCGAATAGTGTATACATATTTACTATCAAAACTAAAAGGATGGAACATTTTGCGTTAAGACAGGAGATTGAGGTGCCGCTTAACTATTGTGAGAGTCGTTATATAAAATATTTTCGTTAATCAACGTGTGGTGAGAGGGGCTTTCCGTATAAATTCTGCGGAAAAAAGTTATTTAGTGAATGCTTATATAACGAGATAACATTTTCTCCACCATACTTCTTTTACGTGAGTGAGTGCGAGTATTACATAAAATCAATTTTCTTATCAGGAGTGTGTGAGATTGTATTTGATAAGATATCGAGTTTCGATATATGAAGAGAAACCTTTTTTTAATTTTTCTGCTCAAAGAGTATTTCTAAATCGTTCACTCTATCCTATTGCGAGACAATTTACTATATATATATAAATTTACTTAACGGTTATTATTCGACTAGTTATTAGTAAAGTTTAATCACTTTTAGTTGGTTCAAAATGAATAAAAGCCCGCACGATTATTTGACGGAGATAAATAGGGTGTTAGAAGAGGCGGGATGGCTGGAACGTTACATGATTCTCACTATTCTCGTTCAAACGCATATATTCATCTAATGTCTTTATAATAACTAGCACTTTCTCCCTCAGTGTATGAATCTATGACGTATGTGTTAAACTTTCCGAAAAAAGGAGCCCGCTCTGATCCTTCTAACCTATCGCTCAGTACTGCTATGCACTATAGCTATCTAATTGTAATGATCTGTGTGTAACTCTCCTCTTCCTCAACTCTCACTTCTTAGGACCAATAAACTTAGGAGAGTCATTATCTCAATTCTTTATCAAAGATATCGTGTAGGTATTGCAAGCTTTATTGGTGGTATCAAACAGTACTTACTGTGGCCGATATTACATATTCCCTTTTAAAAACCGATTTTTAGGGATATTTTTTACGCTCTAGGTAATTACAGACATTATACTTGTGTATAGTGGACGTTCGTTTGCCACATATTCCAAAGCATTTGATCCGGGCTATCGGCAACGCATCATTGCTCTCAACAAGCTATCTCCGGCACCAATACTAACTGTCGCACTGTACCTTTCTTTGCTTACTTTATGGGTGATATAGCTTCTCTTTCAAGTCGGTGGAGCGGCAATTTATGAGAGTGCTGAAGAAAGTCGCTGTCTTCTCTAGTTATTGTTGCTGTCAAATAGTTGGAGTTCCTCAGGGTTTCGTCTACTCAATCTGATTATGTTGTATACTTACTTTTCATATGCAATTGATCTCTCTCACCTGCCATCTAAAACCTAATCCACTCCACTATTAGACTCATGATTGCTTCGACCCTTCTATTTTAAATCTTATTTCAATTCTGCCTTACTTGACTACTCGATTTCCAGAACGGTAAATAGATTATCTTTAAGGACTTATATTGCCGCATATCGTCTTATCTTGTCCTCGATTTCTCCTATTTCATAAACATTTTAGCTGCTTATAGGTATGTAAATCTCCTTGCTCGGTGAGAGGGTCGCAAAACTGACAGGACAGCATTCTGGTGAAATTTTTCAATTCCTTAAAAAACCCAACTTCTTACTAAATCTTCAGACCCTCGTCCTAAAATAACTTCTAACTATTATTCCGTTATAATCATTTGCCAAGTTAATAAAAGGCTAATAAGAGAATGGTCTTCAATCATTCCTTGGCTTAACACTAAAAAACATGTCTTGGAAACCTCACATCAAACGGTTGCTCGGGCGGCCTCAAAAAAAAATGAGTGTTCTGTTTTAGATCTCGGAGGAAATTGATACTTTTTCCTCTTCTCAAGCTTTGACTCCGCTGTAAACATTACGGGTCTCCATCTCGGCTTAGTCATAGAGTAATGTTCTCATATCTGGGGGCGCTCTGGTTTCACCCGGCTTTTGGACAGGGCGAGTCAAAAGCCCAAAGGCTTATAACTGTTATGTATTAAGTGCTCTAATAAATTCTCACTTGAACCATCTACTATCGTTAAAGTGGGTCTAGAGATGTTGGTTAGCTCTAATCTCTGGGCATCTGTCTATAGTATTCTGAAAGTAAGCGGCAAGGTGTTCGATGGGAACGCATTTTAACCACTACCGCGTACCCCTTCTATAAATACGATTATACGCCCCTGTGAGAATTCTAATGAGGGTGTACGAAAGTAGTCTGCGCACGAGTTTCGATGTTTAGAAATATTATGAAGTTCCTTATAGAGGTATATTGTATGCGCGTTCGTATGTTTCTCTTTTTTTTTTCTTTCACCTGCATTTGGGTGTTCTGGTGGATACGTAATATTTCAATCTTTCATGTGATTTCCTGCTTATGAAAATTTTAATTCCGCTTCGACTTTAACGACATGGCGTCTATAGTTATCATATGTGGGATAACGTTTCAACAGCCTAATATATATGCGTCTAAGCGGATGACTTTTGAGCAGTGCAACACCTCGACATTATGAACATAGGGCTAGTGGTGCCGTGAGTAGTAGATGATATAACTAGTGAGAAAAAATATAAATGATCAATAACTCTGCTAAAGCAATACGATTAACGTTAACTTCCGCAACATTCTTTACCGATAAACGCTTTAATGATTCACGCCGCCCTTAATTTTTTTTGTTAACGATTAAGAATTTAACAAGACGTTAAACTTCCTCTCATTACGGTGCCACCTGCTGTAATACGTTAATATATAAACTTAATTAATATATAATAATATAAATATATATATATAATATAATCATATATTATATATTACTAATAACACGCAAAGATTAGTGATAGTTAGGATATATATAATATAATAATATATATAAATATAATATAATATATACAGATTGAAAATATAAAGTTTCAGACGATTACTTTTAAAATATTTTAATTTGGTATTTTCTGTAAATATAGTATAAATAAATATTGACTCTTTAATTCATAAATCTGATAAACAATAAAATTTAATTAAAATCATACTGAAAAGTTTAGTAAAGATGTTAAAATAAATTATATAATACCATATATATATATCAATAAAAACATGTGTTGGTAATATAGTGGACTCGCTCTGAGGGAAGAGAAACCATAATCGCAATGATAGATCACATAAACATGTCTATTGATTAGCACTATATCTGTTAAAATCAGTTAATACCAATATGGAATAAAACGAATATTTATTAACTCAAAACAAATGAGACATGTTATAATAAAAGGAATGGGTTTAGATTAAATGTAAACATACTATACGAATTGGTATGATAACTTTCTCTTCGTAGACGATCCACTGTGCATAGCGTCTGGAATATCCCCTCGCAGCAAGCTCCGACAGATCAGGCATGATAGTTTGATAATCCCACTATGATCCTGGTTAACGTCCTATACTAGTCAACTTTAGTGATATGATGGAAGCGCTCACAGTCCTGCTCATTCATCTACATCTGACCATTAGGTCTATTACCGGAAAAATTTCTTAGGTGAGAATGTAAGTAAGTGCGCAACTTTATACTCATTGTACATCCATGAGAATGAAAACTTCTCATTTTCATTTATCCTGTAAATGTTTTTAGTTTCGGATATTTTCAAGGTCTTTGCATGTTACCCAGCAGAACAGTTCTGTGCTGGACAATCTAAAATATAATCGAACATCCACGCTTTCTTAGACGTTGACGAACTTACTGAAATTTATGACGCAGATAGGACTAACATATTGAGATGTCCAACCACTACTTACCATAGAACTAGCGGACACGATTAACCGGTAAAAAGAGCCGCCACGTAAATGACAAAAGCAAAAATTCGCTAGACATATTGAGTTATTTATAAGCCCAGTCCAACTAAGTTTTAGCGCCAACTAGTCACACGACAGTGACAGTTAGTGTGAACCGAAGTAAGCATTTTATTAAAGTCAGAGTATAATATTGCTTTTATCTCTAACTCCTCTCGAAAACATAAGTCAATCCTTAACGCACCATAACTCCCAGAAGAAAAAACTTCATAAGATAGAATCAATCTCCTAACAATGGAAAGACGTACGTGGAGATATTAATGCAGTAATAGCATTTTATAGATTACATTTGAAATTCTTGAAGAAGCAAAGTTCGCTATTATAAGATGATAAGCCGTCTATTAATTAACTACAAATGGGTAGCCAAAGAAATAACATGTTCGGCACACGTCGTGCCGAGGGACAATAAAAAGGGGAAGTCGTTGTCGAGAACTCAATGCAGCCCAAGAAGCGTTGTGACATGTTACAAATGTCAGCGCCGAGGACAAACTGTAGAGTATAATCTTACAACAGTGGGGACAGAAGTTTCAACACATACAGCAATCGACCCAAGGACGATAACAAAACAACGACAGATGCATAGCATCTGTCTGATATACTTCTGCATGAGAATCTAAATAATTAAAATACGTGTATAGTGGTACACTAGATAGAAAGGAACCTCATCACATGGACGAAGAAAGCAGACTTTGGTATTATGGGAGGTAGCTTGAAAGTTCAGCACCTTATCGGTCGCGCTCAGTTTGTTCTAAAAGATGCGTGGTGTCTATAGGGACTATAGCGAAGAGTCCAGTGTTTAAAGAGACACGTGATCATGCAGCTCATAATTGTCGTCAAATAACGCTTCGCGAGATATTGTTATTCCTACAGGAAGCCTCTCATTATTTATACAAGGAAAGAGCCATAAGCAGTTAGTGACTTGCGGAACAATACGTGTTTAACCAGAGAAAAGTATCCATCATAAGTGTCGCGACTGAATAGCTTGGACTACCCCAATCTCGATTATTATACGTTGTACTATGAGTGTGAGACGAGTTTGTACGTATATGTTTTGAGAGCAACCTAACGATCGTTTGTTACGGAAGATTTAGTTCGGTGTAATTAGTATGAAGGAGGTCTTTCCTCCACTAGTAGATGCTCTCTGGATGGATAGTATGGGGAGGTGATTTCTGTGTCGCTTCCAACGAACTCCAACAGGCGCGACAGCAGGCTGGTGCTCACGAAGTAACTCGAGAGAATATGTTACTAGATCCTTTCATCATTGAGAGGATGCTTCGGTTGACTAGAAGAGTATAATACTGGTATTTTTAAAATGTGGTTATTAACGATGTAGATTACTATAAATCTTTTTGATGTCGATTTTTTAGATTTTCAAAAAAGCATGTTCGAAACTGTCGCCCTCATCAAGAGTTTGGAGTAAAGCTAAAGAGCTCACGGTGATGTCGCGAGGGAAGCTTTGTAACTTGGGGATTCGGAAAATTGGGATTATTGGACCGACGACAACGTAGTTTGGTTGTCCAATGGTGAGTGCTTTCAGAATGGCTGAATGTTTTAAGGTGTTGTTAACCCAAGGGATTCTGTTTTGCTATGGTCAATCCTGTTTGATTATTAGTATGTAAACTGACATCATGATAATGATGATATTTTCAAAGCATTCTATCGAAATTTGCTGATGACACGAAACTTGGAATATCGTATAAATTGTGCAGAAAGATTATAATACTCAGAAGATTGAAAACGCAGATTGTATGAATGATCAAAACGTGGTAATTAAGTTTTATGACCGATAAATGTAAGGGTTATTCGATTTTGGAAGTGAAACAATTACAAAAAAGAATAGGACGAGCGTGCAGGTTTATCAGTTGGTTAGTGGGAGGAAAAGAGTCTGAGGGGTATTATTTAATAAGATTTAAATATGTTTTGAAAAACAATGTGCTGAAGCTGTAAGAAAAGCAAAATAAAGGCTCGTAGGCTTTATGGGCCAGACAACTATCGAATATAAATTTCTAAAGCTATAGATAGTTCCCTCTTATAAGAACATTAGTTAGAACTCAAATGCTGGAATACGCAGTGCAGTTTTGGATTCCTACATCAAAAAGGACATAGGAAAAAATATTTTGAAAAATGAATTCATGTTGTCTTCTCGAAGATTAATACCAGAAGAGAGTAAGTCATCCGAGCAACGACTTGCGTGAATTAGATTATTACATTCTTTAGAAGAACAAGTAAGATTGAGGAGGAAAATGTAATAGAAGTTTTTCAAAAATACTAAATAAATTTGACAATTATCGATTTAAGGCAATTCTTTAGATCTCATTTTTTATTTGTAACACCGGCGGTAATGGGCATAACTGTTGTCAATAACGATTTTCAAACCAATTTATTCGGCTAAGATATTTTCTTGCACGATTACGGATGTGAATTGAGAGGTTAGAAGTTTCTCTCTTTTAAATATAGTGAACAGCGGAACATCGGGGATTCATTCGTAAGAAGTTAGATTGAATACTTTAAGGAAATTGGTATTTGAGATTCAGTTCAACTCGATTTTTATTTTTATTAAAACGATAAGAATTAGACGTGACCTAGAAAAAGTAAACTCAAATTCTTCTTCTTCTTCATTTGGTAAATGTTAAAAAGTACTCTTAAAACAATTTGGGCGATGAACTTATTGTAACAGTTTTTGAATGTTCACCGTTAAAGACATATCTTGTTCTAAGATTGGTGATGCTCATTTCGATCACCACTGAGTAGGAAAAATATTCGCAAAACAAAAAAATTTTTTTTTCTTTGAACTTTGTAGCACTATGAATGTTTGTTGGGCTTTAGAAACCAGAAACTCGTTCTGAGTCGAGCAAACTCGTACGCACTCTTTGACCGGGTAGATATACAATAATTATTCTGTTTTAAGCAACTAATGTTAATCCGATACCTGAGTAGGAAATAATCAAAATAAAATTTTAAACCCACTTGAAGAAACTTAGGATTAATTACTGATAGTATCAGAGGGTACTGTTCCTGAGTGAGGAGAACTCACTATGTCACAGCACTTTATGTCAACGTTTTTCTCTCATGTTAATTTAGTTGGCTCACTGGAGAAAGGATTCTGATCTGACAAACCCCACACAACGACTCATTGCGGAAAGTAGAACTATACTCCATACCATAGTTGCTGAAGACATAATAGATATAATCTAATCACAGTATTGAATAATCAAAAATGACTTATCCAGACTATGATTTTAGTTTTGCTTTATGTTTTTCAAGATGCCAAGAGTCATATGAGTTATTATGGCTACATTGAAATCGGTAAACTATTTATAATAATTTCAAAACTACACTAAAATGTTCGTTTGTATATTTACTTAGATAAGATTCAGCAGCTTTCAAGGAAGAATTTATCTCTAGAGAACATCATCCCTAAGTTATACCCAACAACCGTAAGGATGGTTAACGATATAATACATATTATAACTTTTTTGGGATATCTTTAAACTAGTCCATAGACACAGGCATATACAAAAATGGCATTTCGCGGCTGACGAGTTGAATCTCTGAGTCGAAGACAAGGTGATAGAAACACTTGTCAAACGCTGTACAATGGGGTTGTTACTGGTAAGAGTCTTCTGCTAGCTTCGTGGTCTTTTTATTTTATTTTTTTTTTTGGGAAGATTTTTTTCAACTGGTAAAAAAGTAGATAATTTTTAATTATATTTTAATATTTGCATATTCTTTTGATACGTTGTAGGTCAACGAAGATATGCTTTTAGATTATCGAGTTAAGTTTTAGCTCTGAACTGGTAGTCGATAAAGTTTCGAAAATGGATTATCTAGTTTTCTTCAGACACAATCAAACTCTCATTCATGTACTTACAATGAAGAACGAAATATTTTTTTCGAAACCTTAATTATGGGTTTATTGCATCTTCCTAACAGAACATGTTCTTGTTCTGATCACGTTTCTGATGTAATTGAGGAGTGGAATAGTCTCTCTAACTTTCTTTAGATAATACAAAAGGATTAGTTGGTGAATTAGGCAAAGAGCCGTAGACGATACTACATCATAATCAACGAAGTAGTTATAGATATGGTTAACGTTTAAAGAAATTGGTTACTCTTGAACACTAATCAATTGGTTTCAAAAACAGTCGGTTTGTTTAAAACTCTTTAGTATTTATATTGTGACTAACATTCTAGATATGTAAAATCATACTAGACACCTATATACGAACATTTCAATTCAGGATTCTTGTGGTGTAATAACTGTTTTTGATATTACTAGAAGTTCTTAACATATTCCTATATATAGATTGAATTAGAATATAATCGGATAAAAGCAGCTTCGTGAAAGCGTGGTCATCTTGGGTTAACTATATTGAACGGCAAATAGGTGACCATCTATTTCCCAATTAAAGTCTACACTATCATTAACTTTTGTAATAAGTTACGCTTTTTATGCTCTCATCGCTTTGTTAGTTACGTATCCGTTCTAAGACGTTGTGTGTGTTGATATCTCTCAAGGCTGGGTCTACCTATCACTAAGTACGAACAAAGAGGAACAGAAAATTTTCATTACAAAACAAATTTCTTACTTACAAATTCTGTGGTGTAGCATTCTATAGATGTTCTTGAAGCACGACATCCCCAACTTCGTCTTGAATGTGGAGCAAATCATGAATTTATGTTTTCGGGAATTTTCGTTGAAAACTGTCGGAGAGTCATCTTTTTAATTAGCACCAAATAAAAGTTATAACAAAATTATTGTCACACAGACTAGTGACTGTTATTTGCTGCTTAACCTGGGTCTGGTTTATAAGTGTATATCAAACTACATATTCAGTATTCGTAAAATGGAATTAATTCTAAAGAACTGTGGCATGATGGTAAGAATACTGATATCGAATATCATTCTGAGTCATATTGCAAAAATTTTAACATTAAAATGAATTTTAATTTAAATACGAGTGGCAAATTTTCTTATTAATGACACTCTATAATTTCTTTCTAATACTACAAACAAAAAATTCATTCCTTACTCAGATCTAGGGCCTTTTCTGAGTGAGGAGCCTAGTAAAGGTTTTTTGGATCTCAGTCCGGGTTGTCTAATAGTGCTTCATTCGTAAGTTTTTTTAGGTCTTCGTTATTTTAGATTTAGCCTTATATATCCACTTTTTCTGCAGATTACAACTTAGGGTTTGATCTCTGTATCTTTTTTGGATTTACTTATTCTTAATAATTATTTTATTTCTTATATAATATTGTCTTTTTATGTGTGTAATTAAACAATATCAAATTATTCTAAATTAACTTATCTATTATTTCATATAACTTGTAGCATATGATTCTATAATATTTATTTTTATTTATTCATGTTTGTAAGGAAAACTTTATTATTATTTTATTTATTCCAAATTTATTATAGCATTTTGAGATTATTTCTGGATTATTATTGTTATTTTTATTATTATTGGTATTATTATTAATTTCATTATATTATTGCTCTACGCTTAGTTTTCTGGCCTTCCTAATGGATCACATGGCTAAGTCATGGCTAAAATCATGATTTTTTTCCTACATTGCTAGATAACATTTGAATTTATAGCGCTAATAAAATATTTTTTAATTTTTCTGATACTAATATTCATCATCATTTACATCTTAAATATACCACTACTGTTTTAATATATTTATATACAGGTTAACAATACATAAATAATTATAATATGATATACTGGAGTCTGTGAATTTTTTTTATGTAAATATGGTATTACTAAACAGTAATATACTCAATAATTACTGAAATATATACCATTACAATATAATATATAATATAATTAGTAATGAATAGATATATAATAATAATAATATTATAATTAACCATACATGTATTATTATTAAGAAATTCAATAATTAATCATTAATATTAAGTTAATTCATAAGCATTCTATACTATGATGAATGTGTATGATAATTTATTCTTCACAATATTACACAGTTTCTCAAGTATTCAAGTTGTATCAATTCCAGCAAATTTCGAGATATGCTTAAAATATCATTATCTATGTCATTTACATTATAAATAAACAGTATTGGAATCTAGAACAGGATAGATTTGGGGTAATGAACACCACTAATAACTACAATAAGCACATAATTACATATGAGACAGTAGTCACAAATTTGACAAATACAATAATCGTGAATAATATACAGATCTAGATGATCCAAATTAACAATATTCTTTTAATTAATCCAAATTAATTTAAAAATAAGCCCTAATTACTCAGTTTCTTCTGATTCTTAATAAATGCTTTAATCTCAAAACATTCATGACACGAGGATGAACAATTAATTACTGAAAATGCCCATTATATTGATAAAATAATCTAATAAAATGAACATTCAAATTGTAATGAAGTTGAAGGGTATTAATACCCAAATAATTATTAATAACAATTTATACATGTAAATATATTAAGCATGTATATAATATATTTACTTCATAGACCAAAATGTGTAAGGGACAGAAGTTCTTATGTGTCAATCAATATGAAATCTTCTAAAGAATATGATAATGTATATATGAGATTCTAAGTATTGATCATATTCAAAAAATTATATTGCATCACTTCGGTTCGACATTAATATATTAATGATTCTGTAATATATATATGAATAGAGAATATTCCTAACCGTCATGTATATCCATTACTATTATGGCTCAAATGAATAGATTAATTCTTAAAATGCTAGTTTAAAAAACTAAATTCTGACATCCACATACTACTTTTTTTATTTATTAGTATAATAAAACATTTTGTGAAAATAATGATCTAATTATGTTATATATATGTGTGGTTTTTTATTTATTATTCCAATCTTTTTATTTATTTAGCTGCGTTCGGTAATCAAAGTGGTCAATTAGTTGAATTTTATTATTTAATTTTATTATTATTGATTATCTACTTTAATATTATTTATTATATATATTTTTTATTACATCATGTTATTACTTTATTATTTTCAGTCCATTATTACTTATTAATAATATTATTATTTATATTTAATATAATTTATTGAAGTTACAGTACATGAATTATTAAATTAACAATTCACAGAATGACAATCGCTTTTAACTTTCAATAACAGTCGTGCTGCTTATGGCTTTCTAGTAGACGTTACAATCAAATTTTTGTTTATCTTATCAGTCAGAATTCGTTTTGAGTGCTTATCTGGTATTAAACCAAATCCTTTATTTCTCAAGAATAGTTCAGTTTTTGCGTGACATTTATTCATGACGTCTGTATTGCTCATTTGATAACAGTTTGTTCGAATTAAGATTAGCTTTTCCGCTTTGAGTTATTGATTCAGTATTTTAGTAGTAGTTCCATAAAAGAATCGAATCATCTTTTTAATGGGATTTTTTATTCTTGATACTGTATTTTTTGTAAATATTTACTTAATTTCGGTATTAATTACTATTAACCTCTTTCCAGGTGTCGTGATATCTTTATTTATAAATCTTCCATAGTTATTATATTATTAGTCAATTCATAATTAGTTACTTTTTGTAATAACATGAGGTACGTACCATAATAATAACTTATTTGTATTATTATATTATTAATTTCTTTACTTGGATGGATATGAGAAACTCCAACTTTATAAACTATAATATAGTTACTTATACGCACCTTACTTTTATTCTTTGGTTACCTTTTTATGTGATCTTTGAGCCTTGGATTAAAAGATTCGTTTACTAATATATATCTAGTAAAAAAATCTTTCTTATTTCTTATATTTAATATTTATGATAAACTATATTAATATAGTAGTTAAAATTTTACTATATATGTCATTAGAAATGATTTAATTTGTTTTTATCATTTGTTAATTTTCTAGTACTTATCAAGTTTACGAAGTTAATTGAAACTGATAAATATTAAGTATACTATACATAGTTATATAATAGTCATTTTAAATATATATATTTATGCGTATTCGTATATCATTATTTTTATTAATATTAGTAGTATATATGTAGTTTTTTACTATCCTTTACAGGTCACTATATTTTATTCAATATTTTATACCTACGTTGCCTATCCATTTAAGAGGTCTATTAACCTATATATATATTTTACATATAGTACCCTCGTTCCCTCAACGTAATAGTACCATATGTCTACCTCTTTATTTGGGGACTCCATTAAATTTGACTAGGCTATTTACTACTTTCACATAAACTTTAGTATATCTATTAATAACGTAGGTCGCTAATAATTAATATATTAATTAAGTTAACTGAGGGATAAATAGTCCTACAATTACTGTTGTATACACTACTACTCTATAGAAAATAATTTATGTCTTCCTTCGGTATATATCAAACGTCATTAACCACTTATATTGACTTATAGATTTGAGTAGTAACACTGGACAAAACATTTTATTATCTACCATATTTTATTGCATGTATTATCTATTATATTTTATTCCATATACTCAATTAATTATATTCATTAAATATTATTATTAAACTGATACTTTTCTAAAAATTAGGTTATGTTTTTGTTGAATAATATATCTTTAAATAGACTAATACCTTATCACCCTTACTCTAACCTATATAATGATGTTTATTACTATCTTTTTGAAAATAAATAATATTAAATATCATTAAATTTGAAATAATTCCCCGGGATAATATATAGATAATATAAAATTTTAAAGTGATTATTAACACTACTCACCATAATGTTATCGTAGATTATTAGTATATATTATTATCTAGTTAGTTATTCTTGATGTATAAACAACTGGCTTTATAAATTACTCCTATTTATTATATGTTTACGAATTAGATAACAACTGTCTGTATGCGTTGGCAAGTACATGTTACATACTTTTCGTTCCGGCAAATGTGATTTATACTCTGAGGTATTTTGCACTTTTCGAAAAACTGTTGTTGGTACGGTGGTTAAGCTGTCCCCGTTAGCATTTTTTGGTGAGCATTCCCATTGGGTATCATGTGTGTTTATTAATCTGGTACCAGATACGCTGAAGTCCTAATCTCGGCATTCAGTACAAGTTCACCAATGTAATCTATTTCTAAGAAATACATTGGTTGTTACACCAATGTTGATAATAAATAATACTAATAAATATACACAGAATACGTATACAATAGTTGTTACTTTTAGTAATGAGTAAGAATTGATAATTACACCTTGCAAGAAGAAATGGAAAGATTCAGAGGTTCTGAGGTATGAATTTAGCTTATACGTGTGCACGTCGTCCATACATAAAATTTAATTTCTTATGCACAGTGTATTTTAATTTTATTGCTAATAAAAATTCGTTCTAGATTCTGTGGAACACTCCTTAAGTCCCAATATAAACACATTGCCCAGGTAATAGGACATAAAGAGAATATTGACTCTTATAGAATTATCCGAAAGGCGATTTACTCACTTGCAATTACTTTCTTGAGTCACTGACGCGGTGTTATGTATCAATCTATTAACGAGGGATATTTAAGAATGTTTAAATGATAACGAATTACATGGTGTTTATCATATCGCTAGTGGATATGTCTGATTATTTTTCTCCATATTCATACAACATTTTTTGTCAGACCTGAGAATTCACATGCAACATCTACACGTCTCTTAGGGTTATTTAATGGTCTTTGATAGGTTTTTTTAGCAAAGTAATAAACAGGGATGTAGTTATGTGCGCAAAGACCGATTAAGAGAAAATCGCTTTTGTCTTGGCTTCGGAATAGCAGCCAGATAAAAGCCAGAGATATTGTAACAAAATTTTCAATTGTAGAAGACGTGGAGCACTAGTTTTCGATTTTCAATACACTTCTTACTGACTCAACTAGGAGGAGGTCAACTTTCAAAAGGGAGCATTGATATGATTCTCAGTTAAATATATATGGACAAAGAGAAATAAGAAATGGGAATCTTTAACTCAAGAATCGGGAATCTAAAAATTGCAAGGCCATCGAGACTCGGAGGTTACTTCATAGACGCATTTTGTAGAAGCAGTGATTTCCCTTAGTTATATTATATTGTTCATTTAAGTCTCGCTTGCTAATGTATTACTTCAGTTGTGCAATATAAAGCGTATTTAGACAAGTGCTATATGTTTCCGCAACAGACGCCAAGAACCCCTTGATTAATTATGTTCTTAATTTTCTTTCTGTATATATTACAGATTCTTTTATCTACCATTATCACTTTTAAGGGTAGTAACGCAGAATTAGGTTCAATTGAGTCTCAACATTTAATATTGCTGATTTGTTTTTAGTAGAACCAATTTTAGCGGTTTTCAAGTTTAAAGGAATTTGTGTTCTACATTTTATAATCATTTCCGCGTTCTCTTTGCTATCAGTGTTTAATTGAGGAAAGATTAGGATAATAGTTTCGGAGCTAATGTTCTTGTATGCATAGTAACTAAATAGATTTCTTACATTTAACCAACAATCTATTTCACACATTCTCACAGGGTCCTTAAATAGCGGGAAATTATTGCAGGGGTATTATTTCTTCACAGAATTGAATTTGATGTAAAAGAATATAAAACGTTTATTAGATCATATGACCCAAGTAAAGCTGCAGCCCTGATGGTAATACTATGGTAGAATTCTGAAAGAGGATAGTACCAGCTTTGCAAAGGCACTGTATTTGCTTTTTAAGCGATCTATAATTGGTGAGGTACAGATGACTGGAAAATGGAATATGTTGTGCTATTTATCGAAGGTAGGTAAGGAAGATTTTGGAATTGATTAGGCCAGTTCAAGCTTAACATCTCTGGTTGTAAAAGGTTCTGGAAAAGTTAACTGAAGAGTCAATATGAGATATTTAGAAGAATACAAGTATTGTATGACTCCAGCATCAGAGTTTCAGAACAGGGTAGGTCATGTCAGACAAACTTTTAGAATTTACTGGAATACATTACATTACTGACTATCGACCGAGGAGATCCAGTTGATATATGGTATATTTAGGACTTTAAGTAAAGCTTGTTGATTAAGGTTTCGCACATAAGGCAGATGAAAAAGTTATTGCAATGTGGATAGATGGAGTGGTAACATGGTTGGATTAAAGAGTGGGGTAACCAAATAGAAAACAGTGTGTACCACTAAATTTGGAATAAATCATCATGGGAAATATGAAGAGTGGTGTCCCACACAGGGTCCAGTGCTGGGGCCACTATTGTTCTCATATATATAAATGATTTTGACTAGGGACTTAAATGCAAGGTTTCTAAGTTTCCAGATGATACTAAGTGGCCACCCCAGTTAGCAATAGTGAAGGATGTGCATTAAAGATTCAAATAGACTCTAGTGCCCATAGTGTGTTGGGCTTGCATAGAGACTATAAGTAATAGCGCGAAGTTGAATTTATAAATAGAAAACGTGTAAGGTTCTGTTACTTAGGTTATCAATATAAAGTTTTACTACGATATGAATGGATTGGCTTGAGTCTGGGCCAAGAAAAAGATTTCGATGTGATATATCAGCATATTGAAAGTACTTCCGTGTTTGGAAGCCTAGAAATCAGCTAATAAGATGCGGGCATATAAATTGCAAATGTTTGTTACAAGAGCAGGAAGTATAAGTAACTGTCATAATAGCTATTTAGGCCCAGTATATAGAGTATTGTGGCACAAGTTTGGGCCCTTCATTTAAGAAGACTTAGATAGGAATTTGAGAGTGCAACGTAGAGCACAAGGATGATTTCTGGGTTTTTGAGGGTAAGAGCTATGTATGAGAGGGGCTGAATGAGTTTGGAATGTTTTCTGTAGAGGCGATTTCTCAAGAGGGAACATGATACAGTCTACAAAATATTTTACATCTATTGTAATACAGAGACCAATAAATTTTTCATAGTAGAAATGGACAGGTGACCAGGGGGCAATAATAGAAAATTAGAAGAAAGCATGCATCTTGATATAAGAAAGCATGGCGCTTTCAGTAATAGGGTGTTAAATTTTGAATAGCTTCTGCCAGAGGAGGTTGTGAGTGTGACTCGATTGCAAGATTTTTGAAGAAAGGGTTAGATTCGTTTATGGATGGGTTGGGTATCAATATAATATATTGACAAAGCAAAAATGGATTTTTTGTTATAGTAGTTTATTACTTTATAGTGCATGTGTGACCATAACTTAGTTATTAATGCATGTGGATGGTTTGGGTATCATATTTATATTCATTAGTTTTGACTAAGCCAAATTGGTGATTTGTAGTTCAACAAATTGACAAGCCCTGGGTGCTTGTGGATTTGCATGAAGCATGTTTGGGTATTGGGTTGACTGGGACAGTCTCCGATAGGCCCATGTGGCCTTTTTACTGTCTCTATATTCCTTATTGTACTTAATAGTCTATATATATATAATATATATAATATATTTATTATACTTATATATATATATATATATACTAATACTATATATATCATATATACATTATATATGTCTATATATATTATTAATATTATATGATATATATATATATATAATTTATATATTATCAATTATTAGAATTCATGCTAGGTAAATACGCATGTTTATATATGTATATATACAAATCCTATATGTCACTTTCTTATTAGAGGCCATGGGGTTTTGAACTACACCTCCTGATGATAAAAGCAGGTTGCGTTTACACCGCTAACGATGATCTACAAAGGAAATCACGTTTTACCTTCTGAAAGATTAATCTCTTCCCAGAAGCATAAGGTAGTCAATCTGACTGGGAGAAGTAATCTTTCAGAAGTAAACGGTGATTTCTTTTAGCTCATAGGCGGTCCGTCTGAAAGATTACTTCTTCCCAGAAGGGAGGGTGTGGTTCAAAAACCATACTCTCATATAAGTGAACATTTATTATAATATATATATCATATTATATATATCTATATTATATTATAAAAGTATATTATTATATAATATACTTATTACTATATTATATATTAATAAATTATATTATATATATATTATATATAGTAGTATATAATATATATATATTGTTTTTTTTCATTTGTTTAATATTATTATATTAGGAAATGACGATAATATAACATTGGTTTCAAAAGATAGTAAATATTTAGAAATAATTGAAAGTTAAATTAATTTAACATTCGCTTCCATACATTTGTTAATTATTATTGTTAATTATATAATTATTGTTAATTATTATTATTGTTAATTATTATTTGTTAATTATTATTGACTGTATGATTTTTAATGTGACTGAGTGGCAGAAAATGAGTATGCCGGCCATTTTTTTGTTTTGTTTTTAAATTAAAATATTTATTACTAACAATATTTAAGATGCAAATGCATGGTATACGAATATTTGTCTACTGGGATGTACCCATGACCCGTGAGTAGTGGATAAATTTTAATATTGTCGTTTATAAAAAAGAAACTTTTAAAATATACCTAAAATCACAAGTGACGTAAATATAAAATGTTTAAATAGGGGAATATTGCGTGTGGGGCCGTGGTTCAGATTAGTGACTGAGTCGACGGGACTATAGCTGACTCAAGACTCAGAGTGACTCGACTCGTATAAAAATATTAACTCGAAATGAAATATTTTGCTTTTGTTTTTGCTTTTTTTGATTTGTGTAAATTTTTAAACCAATTTTTACCATGGAAATATATTATTTGCGTCATTTTCTAATGAAGTGCTATTTTTTTTTAATTCTAGCAAAATTTATCGTTCCACGAAATTGAAAAGTGCTATATATTTATTATATATATTATATATATATATATATATATTATTTATATAATATATATATATATATATATATATATATATATATATATATATATATATATATATATATATATATATATATATATATATATTATTTATATATATAATATATATATATATATATATATATATATGCACTGATATATTGCAATCAGGCAGATTAGAAAGTAATTAATAAATGGGGTTATACTTCAGTAAAAGTGATTTTTCTGTGATCAAAGTTTATTAATTATGCAAGTGAAATAATGGTATGACAGATGATAATCATTATAATGTAATTGCAATAATGGCACAGTATATTTCAGTTTTATAAACACAGTTAATAATGCCCATATTTTAATATCTCAGCAATCAGCCGGCTAAATGATAATGCATGAGCACCGAGCATTTTTAGTTTGTATGCTGCTTGCATTGGTATAAAATTGCTTTGTTTAACTTGGGCAATTAGATAATAATTGATATAACAATAGGATTTCACAATAATTATTATAATAATGGATTCAATAAGTTGAATCTATGGGAGAGATGCTGCGAAGCATATTCCCGCCACACTGTAGCTTCATGGACTCCCCCGTGTCAGGCCTTGAAGAAGCCTAATACAAGTTACAATTTCAAATCTCTGGCCCTCTATTGGTTGGCACAATATATAACAATTTTAAGATATAATAGGCGGCATTGTTTGTATGTGAAAAGGGAAATTTCTCACATCAAATGGTACCCTGGAGTTGACTCTGTAATTAATTGCAACAACAGGCATAAGATATATGACTGTGATAATTGCAATATCATGCAGGCTATATAACCCTTTATAAATCTATTTATAGTTATTACATAATAAGCAATAGAAAGAACAGGCAAGAAAGACACTACGATAGCTAAAATGAGAAGAATATTTTACATTTCAGTATACCGAATTAATGACTACTTTAATAAATTTCTTTATCCCCGTCACTAGAATTAACAGACACTAACATATAATATAGTCCTCCAACCTCAGAAACCATTTTGGTCCTTGTTATTTTCATTCTCTTTCTTTCTTTCAAACAAATTCTCAATAAACCGTACAAATTTCTCTAGGGTAGATCTTACTATTCAGCAGACGTTAAGACGAACTCTGTTTATTTAAAATCGAACTTAATTATCCAGAAATAAGGAATACTTCTTCTTCATATGCATTTTATGTATTTCCCTATATGGTGTTTCATTTTCTTTAATGTTGAAAGGCAGCTTCTTCTCTTCTTTTTTTTCTGATGGCTTCAATTTAAAGGGCTTGTACTAAAGAATGTTTACTACAGGAAGACAATGGTTGTCAGCTGTGAGCTTTGAGCGTGAGAATGAGGCTCCTCACCTTAATCCGTTTTCTTTCGGATGCTGTTATTTTCTGTTTTCTAGTTTGCCCGATTTTTACGGTAACTTACATAATTTTATTAAATTTTTAATTTTGAAAATTTTTGGATAGAATATACCAGCTATTAAGAGAGGGGAAATTAGGAATAACATGCCGAAACTTATAATTATAAATCATGCATCAAAATAATAATTTTACAAGGTATTACAATGTTTTCCTAATTGGAAGGAATTCGATCCACAATTCTATCATTTGTATATCTAATTCAGGCGTTGTCTCGTGTAAGCTACTCACCTTTGACATTGTTTTTTATTCAACCTATACTGTTTTATTACTTTGACATATAATTATAATCATAAATTTCTACACTTTATGAAAAACAAATCAATCCTCCCCATCAGCTTCTTCCATCTATAGTCTACTTTTACAGCTGCAACTCTTAGTCACGTGAATTTTAAGTTTTGACTACGATGGCTTCGGATGGGGGAAGGGCTATTTGGCCTCGCTCTACGTTAGGCCTATTCAATAATAAAATAATTGGCATGAAAAAATATATAACTTTACGTGTTTATCAGAATTACTTACATTTGTTAAACCATTACTAATTTCCAAAAATATTAAATTTTAATACATTTGGTATAATAATTTTTTAATACCATTGATTATTATAAAATAAATTTTATTGCTGCATATTTTTTTTCACTGGCTCTATTATATGATACATTATCTAGAGATTTTTTTTTTTTTTTTTTTTTTATTATTTTTTTTTTTTACTGATATATCATATAAGGACTACCCATTTTCTAAAGTTTCGTGAATGGAAAACACAGTCCTGATATCCTTTATTATCGCTAAATTCTGCTTTATACGACTGCGACTCGTGGTCGCGTCAAAGTTAAGCTATACGGCAACAATTATCGGATCTCAAGAAGGACACTTTCCATTCACTCCCTTTCTTTATTTACTATTTAAAATAATGGATAAGAAAATATAAAACCCAATATGCATATTGGCATCAAAATTTTTAAATCAATACTATTAATTAAATTTTTTAATTTAAATTTTTAATTTGTCATTTCTATTTTTTTCTTTGTTCATTTCTTTCTCAATTTCATTGTGTTACATATTCTATATAGCTTCATTATTATAAATATTTATTATGAACGACACATCAAATACAGAATTTATTTGTGTAATATTTTTACTACCATTTAATATTTGATTGTTATAGAATAAATTTTATTGTTGCATATTTT
>JABUQX010006954.1:32500-35984 GCA_015478945.1 Trachelipus rathkii
CCCAACGTGTGATGGGCTGAGGCCCAAAATCTGGAAATGGTCATAGAAAGGTTGAAAAATTGGTATACACCCTTCATATAAGGTACCACATCATATATGGAGTTAAATAACCGTACAACCCCAAAGGGGGGGTCTCCAGCCCCCAAAAACCTGAAGATATTAACGTAGAAGGCTGAAACTTGGTATACACCCTCATATATTCCCACATCATATATGGAGTTAAATAACCGTACAACCCCAAGGGGGGGTCTCCAGCCCCCCAAAACCCTGAAATATTGACGTAGAAGGCTGAAACTTGGTATGCACCCCTTCATATAAGGTACCACATCATATAATGGGTTAATTAACATTGCATATCCAAAAGGGGGGTCTCCAGCCCCCCCAAACCTGAAATATTGACATAGAACGACGAAACTTGGTATACATCTTTCATATAAGGTACCCCATCATATATTGGGTTAAATACATTGCATATCCAAAAGGGGGGTCTCCGGCCCCAAACCTGAGATATTGACGTAGAAGACGAAAACTTGGTATAACATCTCTTCATATAAGGTACTCAAATCATATATGGGTTAAATAGCTGTGCACAACCCCAAAGGGGGGGGTCTCCGGCCCCCAAACCTGAAATATTGACATAGAACGACGAAACTTGGTATACATCTTTCTTATGATGTATCCTCGATGCAGAAAAAAAAAAAAAAAAAACAAAAAAAAAAAAAAATTATTCTTTTAAGTTTATAATTAAAAAAATTTACGTTTTTTTTATATACCATAACATGCCCTCTTATGAGCCTTCTGGGGTCTTGAGGCCTCTTAAGACCTCCTCAGCCTCCCCCCCCCTCAACGCCTCTCCCATCTATGATCTAATGATTCATGTCATATTCTGTACACCTCCTGAGCCTCTACAGCCTCTGGAGCCTCTTGAGCCTCTTGAGCCTCTTAAACCTCCTCAGCCTCCCCCACCTCACGCCCCTCCCCATCTATGTCTAATGATTCATGTCATGTTTTGTTATAACATAACACAAAACTTTTCATTTATTTTTGTTTTATATGTTTTTAAACAGTTTTTGTTTTTACTAAGATTTACTCTTTTCATATTTATAAGTTGAAGAAAATTTGTGTTTTTACATACCTAAAAGCAGTAAATCAGAATCAAACCACCCACCCCTCCTCCTCCCTACCCCATTCCTTGATATTTTTACATTAACATAGCAATATTTAACAAAATTTCATCATAGCATGGGCCGAGTATTATACTAATCAATGAATATATGCTAGCGTAAGAAAGTTTTCACATCAATATGCTAACGTGTCATAATCAGAACTAAGAGTATAATGTACAACGACAAACCCTACACACCCCTATTCAGACTTTTTCAAACATATCTCTGATATTTTTACATCCACATAGTAATATTTAACAAAATATTACATAACCTTGTCTAAATATCATACTGATCATTGAATAATGCTAACGTACAAAGTTTTCACATCAATAAAGCAAACATACATCACCTGAACTACGAATATAAAGTAACTCACAAACCTAACACATCTTAAACATGAATAAACAGTTAACATTAACAAAGTTCCGTACTTAACATCAGTAAAGTAACTAACATTGAGCGCAGAACGTAACCTGCTTACACTTTTTTAATCATATCACAGATATTTTTACATTAACATAGTAACATTTAACAAAAATTTATCACAACATTATGTAAGTATCATACTGATCAATGAATATATGCTAACGTAACAAAGTTTTCACATCAATAAAGCAAACATAGCATCAACTGAACTACGAATATAATGTACAACGACAGACCTAACATACTTATACATGATAAGCAGTCAACATTAACAAAGTTCCATTCTTTTAAATGATTTATCTATTCTACAAAACTATAATTGCATACTCAGAGTTGGTTAATTCATTAATATTTTTACATTACTACCTTACGATTGTAATAATTGTTATCAGTTTTTTCAAGTAACATTATTAATGAAAATAACAAAGAGCATTATCAGTTTAGCATATCAACTTGTATACAACTTACTCATCTACGCAAAGATTTAATCACACTAACAACGATCTATTACAACTTTCACTCAAGGGACAAACTGCTAAATATTAACAAAGTTTCATACTTACCAACAGTAAAGTAACTAACAACGCATACAGAACGAACAGGCACGAAGCTGATGAGGTAAATATTCATTTAACAAATCAGTATAGCGATGTGTTTGTTTATTTTATTTTTAATTTTATTTCCTTAAAACTTTTTGTTTTTAAAAAACTTTTATTTCTTTTTAATTTTTTCTCTAAAACTTTTTGTTTTTAAAAAACTTTTATTTATTTTTAATTTCATTTCTTTAAAACTTTTTGTTTTTAAAAACTTTTGTTTATTTTTAATTTTATTTCCTTAAAACTTTTTGTTTTTTTTAAAAAACCTTTTAATTTTTAATTTTATTTCTTTAAAACTTTTTTGTTTTTACTAAAAATTTTACACTTCGCAAGTTTATAACGTAAAAAATTGTGTTTTTACATACCCTAAAACGGTAAATCAGGATCAGTAAATCAAACCGCCCCTCCCTCCCTCCCCTACCCGTTCCAACCCTGATCTATTGAGGTATTGATCTATTGATCTATTGAGCTATTGATCTATTGACTCAAGTCATATTTAGAGTATCATTTTGGATAAACATAGCGTAAAAATATGTTCTTTTTTATACTAACCCCCGAATATATGCTGACATAACAAAGTTTTCACATCAATAAAGCTAAACATAACATAACCTGATGTAAGAAAATCTAATGTATACACATAAACCTAACATATCTTAACACGAAATAAACAGTCCAATTTAACCACAATACCATACTTAAAACAATAGAAAGTAAACTGACGGCAGCTTACAGACCGTCCCTATCACAACTTTTTTTTCAAACATAGCTTACTAACATATCACTGTTTTAAAACATTAACATAAGTAACATTTATTAACAAAAATTTATCATACTCTTGTCTAATTATCATACAGCACGAATATAATGTTTAAGTGACAAGTTTTCAATCAATAAAGCTAACATATACCTGAACTAAGAAATAATGTACAACGATCAAACCTAACTCATCTTAAACACAAATAAACAGTTAACATTAAAAAGTTTATCCTTACTTAACAACAGTAAGTAATAACATTGCATACAGAACGTATCCTATTCACACTTTTTCAACATATCTCTCTAACATATCACCGTTATTTTTACATTAACATATAAAATTTAACAATAAGTTACCATAATTATCCCTAATTAGCATAGGGATAACAAATATATGCTAACTAACAAGTTTCACATCAATAGCCTAACATATCATATCCTGAACTAAGAATATAACGCTCAATGACAAAAACCAAACATACCTTATGATCGAATGAAATGGTTAACAATAACAAAGTTCATATAACTTACAAT
>JABUQX010006955.1:0-12500 GCA_015478945.1 Trachelipus rathkii
TATATAATATATAAGTATATATATATATATATTTATATTTACTATATATATATAATATATATTATATATATATATATATATACATGTATATAGTATATATATATTATATATATATTATATAATATATTATATATATATAATATATTATATAAGTATATATATATAAGTATTTATTAATTATAATTATAACTAGTATAATAATAAAAATAATAGTCATATAATTATATATATAGTTTAATATATATTATATAATATATTATAATAGTATATATATTATATAACCATATATATATATAATATAATATATATATAATAAATATGTATATAATATATACGTATATATATAATATATATATATATATATATAATTTATAGTTATATTATATATATAACTATACATATATTATGAAATTTATATATATATATATATATATATATATATATATATATATATATATATATATATATATTATATATAGTATATATATAATATATATATAAATATATATATATATATATATATATATATAGTATAGTATATTATGTTATATATATATATATATATAGGTATATAGATAAGATATACTATTATATTATATATATAATAATAAATACTAATATATATAATATATATATATCTATATATATATCTAATAATAATATATATATATATTATGTATACTATATAATAATATATTATATCTATATATAATGAGTATATATATATATATATATATATTATATATATATATATATATATATATACTATATATATACGAGCTGGGTTAGGTTAGGTAAGGTAAAGTTAGTATAATGATTTAAATAAATAATATAGGACTGACAATAAAAGCGACTGGCAACCTTAATCTTTATGCTTATTGGTTAAAAAAAAACCTTTTAAAGTTGGAAAAATCAATTTTATAAAATATACCTTTTCGGGTGAAAGATCTATCTGATAGCTTATATATATATATATATAAGATATAGTATATATATATATATATTTATTGTATATATATATATATATATAAGATATATATATATGATATATACCCTACCCTGATACTACTACTATACTATATACCTATATACTACCTATCATCACATTACCTGTCACTATATACTCCATATACTATAAATATTATACCATATAATCTATATATATATATATATATATATATATATATAGTATATGTATTATATATAATATATATATAATAATAGTATATATATTATATATATATAATATATATATATATATATAACTTACGTAATATAATATATAAATAGTAGATGAAAGATGCTATATTGGGATGGGACTGGAAGTGACTGGAAACTGGAAATGACTAATTAGATTCCTGGAAACTAAGGATTCCTGGAAACTGGAATCCTGAAAAAAAATTAAAAAAAAAATTTCAAAAATTAAATTAAAATAAATAAATATATATATTATATTATAGTATATATAATTATATATATTATAATAGATATAATATATATATAAATTATATATATAATATATATTATATATATATATAAATATATACATTATATATAATATATATATATAATAGGATTATATGTGATATTATATACATGTTTAGAAAATACTTTCATACAAGGTAGAATAGAACACGCACACAGCACGAGCAACGCGACACGCACACGCACACGAGCACGCACACGCAACACCACACGCAACACGGCACAACGCGACAACGTCCACAGCACAGCACACCACCCGCCACGCACACGCACACGCACACGCCTCACGCACCCGCACACACGACACATTTATATATTATATACGTATAACGTACTATTACAGTGCATGGAAAGATACAAACATACCACGCGGCTAACAGGCACACACTGGCGCCACATACATACGATATGTAAGTTTTTGCGTCGTTGCGCCGGGGTGCAGCATGCTGTGCGGAGTTGGCTGTTGCAAGTAACGTCCTCTATCCAGTCCTGTCGCTCGCCTTCAAATGATTTTAAAAAGATGTAGAGAAGGGGAGAAGAAGGGGTAAAAAAGAGGGGATAAGGGGAGATATTGACAAAGAAAGAAAGGAATTAGATACGTTTAAGCTGACAGGGCAGTAAATTTTATGACTTTTCAAGAAGGGCTAAGCTATTGGACAAAGGAATTATAGTGTTATGCCATAATAGTTGCTAAAGGTTCAACTGCTTAATTACTAACGTAAATAAAAAAAGGCTGTGGACCAGAGGGGAGAGAGATTGGGAAAAAAGTTAATTAGTCATTTTATACAGAGGGGGAGAGAGACAAAGCTGTCTTGTTACAACTCTTTCTTTACAAACGTATTCTCATTTAAAAAGAGGGGAGAGTTATGAGACAAAAGACACTTTAATTAACTTAAACAAACAGGTAGGATGTCATCTGTGAATTATAGAACGTTTATAAGCGGTAGGGGTATAATTGAACAAAGCACCAGATGTTTTGTGTAATGTAGACAGACCAGTTCTTTGTTCTTGTCCTAACAAGAATACAGTAAGCACCGTTACATAGAAGGGTAAGAAACTGACAACAATGATATAGGAATTACTCTCTCCACTACTAATAACAACTAACTGAACTAACTAACTCAAACTACTAACTAACTACTACAGCTAACAATGAAACTAAGCCTGACTTAACAGAACTTATCTAACTACTATAACTCTATCTAACTGAACTAACTAACTAACCATAACATAAAGCTAACTATTCTAACTAACTAACTAGACTAACTAAGACTAACGCAAAAGCCGGGTGAAACTACTAACTAAATACTAACTAAATTTATTCGAAATCAATCCGACTTAAAACGGATTTATATCTAACTTAAACTTAATAACTTAACTAAACTAACGACTTTGGACTAACTTATAATAAGTAACTTAACTAAACTAATCTCGCCTCTTATAAAAGAATAATAACTAACTACACTAACATAACTAAACTAAAACTAACTTACTAACTAACTAACAACTAACTAACTAACTAACTAACTAATGACAACTAACTAACTAAACTAACTAACTAACTAATAATAATTAACTAACTAACTAACTAAACTAACTACTAACTAACTAACTAGCTAACTAACTAACCTAACTATATAACTAACTAACTAACTATGATACTAACTAACTAACTAACCTATACTAATACTAACTAACTAACTACTAACTAACTAACTAACTAACTACTAACTAACACTAAACTAACTAAGTAACTAACTAACTAATATCTCCTAATCTAACTAACTAACTAACTAGTATATATATAATTAACTATATTATAGTATATATATATACTATATAAATATAATATATATATATTATAATATATATTATATATAAATTATCAAGTCATTGCTGACATGTGTTGAGAAATTTTCTAAGGTCGTATCATAACTCTTAAATATATACATTTCGCTTTTCTAAATTTGTAAGTTTCTCATTTTATTTTTGTTAATTAAAAGTTAATGCTTTATTTATTATTTTTTTAGTTTTATTTATTTTTATTTGAAAAATATCTCGTATATTTTTTAAAACTTTTTATTTTATTTTTTGCTTTGTTTTTTTAAAATTTTGTTTTACTAAGAAATTTATTCTTTTCATGTTGAAAATAGTGTAAATATGTTTGCATTTTTACATACCTAAGCAGTAAATCAGTATCAAACTGCCTTCCAGTCACCTTCCTAAACACCTTATCATGATTATTGATCCTATTGATCTGTATTGACTCGTATTGATTACAAGTGCAAATATTTCTTTTTAATTAAAAATTGCGTGTATTTTACATATCGCCAACAGGAATCAGTACAATCAGTAAATCATGATATAAATAGAGTAGAAATCAGTAAAGTCAGTAAATCAACACATGCTTCCAGCCCTCCGCCGCCCTTCCATGATCTATTGATCTTATTGATCTTATTGATGCCTATTGAATGCTATTGATCTATCTGATGCTATTGATTATGAGTCATATTTTGTATATTATAACACAAAAGTTTTTATTTATTTTGTTTTAACTTAAAAAAATTTTGCTTTTTAATATTTAATGAAGGGTAATTAGCAAATCAGTAATCAGTAAAGCAGTAAAATCAGTAAATAGAACTGTCTTCATCCTCCTCCCCATCCATGATCTAATTGATCTATTGATCTATGATCTATAATTGATCTATTGATTCAAGTTCATTTTTTCTCATAGTATAAAATAAGTTCTTTGATAAAGAAGAGGGAAAAGAGAAACAAGTGTTTTATTTTAAAGCATTTAACATAACAATAAGTGCAGACCTAGCATAATCATTTACATATAATTTGTTTAAGCATCAAATATAGTTTACAAGTTTGAGGTTAAAGAAGAAACTTATTTAAACAACATAAATAAATACAGTATACACAACATAAATTAGAACTGATAGGTTTTTATAGGAAAACATAAGGGCTTAACATATTGAACATTATTATATTTTAAAAGCATATTCATAATGACTTATAAAACAAAAATCTAAATGCAGGAGAGTTCAAGGAAATTATACAACATTATTATTATTCTATCACGGCTATCCGAGTGACTCAAAGCTCGAAACATGCCCAATGAGAAGTAGTTGAAGATAACGTCCAGAGTCGTGTCCCTTTCAACAGTCCGAGTTCATTACACGCGAATACACCTAAAAATCTTCTGTCGTTTCTAAAGGCATTTAATATTCTTCTTCATTCATCTTTATATTCCAAAATTATATTTTGAACTCTGTCAATCTCGATGATTTTGAGGATGTTCCAGAATACACCAGAACTGAGATCGAGGATGTCAAACTTTGTCCAAATTGCGTGAGACTTAACCGCTAATGTGCCTTTTCTTCGGATATGAGATGAATAAGCATTACAAGCTAAGATTAGCTGTGAGATGTAGGCAAGTATAAATACTGTTTCAGCATAAGTCTTTAGATCAACCGCATGTACCGTTATGGCTGAACGAATATACAAGTTGGCAATAAATCGTAAAAGGACGAGACATTGAGAATGTGAGCTTCGCTATATCATATTCATATCACGACCGCATGGTTGACATTCACGATGCAAACTGATCCCTCTAATGCGAAATGGGTAAATTTAAGGCAGCTTCATAGTTTCCAGAGTAGGGCATCGTGTTCTACATTCCTATTAGTAACCATTCTGAGGTAAGCTACCATTGAACGATAGTTAGGATATTTAATAATAGATAAGTTCCTTCGGGTAAAGTTAAAATTTCAGTCTCAAATTCTGATTGATTGATATTTTTGCTGTACAGGTCAAAAGAGATTTCTCGATTACCATATGTTTAATGGGAGATATTTCACTTTACGGTACATAAAAGATAAGCATCCAGTAAATTGAAAATAGGTTTTGGAGCGGTAGTTGTTGCTGTGGTGTTGCTTTGAACATTAAGCGCAAAATTGAGGAGTAGATCTATGCTTAACCTGAATGTCGGGTGTCCACTGACTGGTAGAATAGAGTTTTTCCTGAGAGAAATATTATACCGTGCTTACACAGTTAATAATACTTCGTAAGTGTTTATTTTAGATTTAGCGGCATTGTCCCTATGTTTCTCTACATCTTTTAATTGTAATTTCCACATGATTGCAGGTGAGACTGTTTAGCATATCTGAATAATTTAGTAAAGTTTCGATATAACTTTGGTATGGGTAACTTGCAGCTGATGCTCCTAGAGATGTTTCATTTAAAAACACCTCAAGTTGATTGAAACATGTATACAGGAAATTTGTCTCAGTGGATACTATGTGATCGGTTCCTGTGAGATCTGAACCATCCTCGTTTACTAACTTAGTCTTCAGATATAAAAACACATTCGAAGGATCAAGATATTGGTCAGAGATGCCGGGGATATTGAATTGAAGGTACATTTGTATTAGTGATTGCGTGAATGGGGTTAATACTGATAAGTTGGATTCACTCACACTGATCTGTGTAGGATATACCAGAAAGAGATAATTCGCTCTTACAACAGTCGGGGCTTGAGGGATGGAGGAATGCATTGCTACTGATAATCGCTTGACGTATAATTGAGGAAGAGATTGTTTAGAACATTCCTTAGTATTCGAAAAGATGCAGGGTTATTATTCTTGATGTAATAAAAGTTACCACTTATCACTGATATATAGGAGCAACACACTATACACTTTTTCTTGTGGACCTTTATATTCTCTTACAGGTTTTTTTACGTCCCTACACCTTGCCAGAGGAAGCAAGTAACGTGTCGACAGTTCATTTTAACGTCGTATTTTTCGTTTAACATCGTCTAGAGTTGATCATCTGAAACAGTCGGCTTATCGACGATTTTAACAGATACGAGGTGACACCCCCCATCACATATCACTGGATTGTGGTTTTATAGTTCCCGTTTTGGCTGCTTTTTTAGCGATATTTATCTCCTGATTTAAACAAAGGGATAGCAGTCTGAACAGCGAGCAAAAATCCTCCTAAACCATATCCCATCTGCATTCTTACCCCTGAAGACTCTTTCTCTTCCATTATTATTATTATTATTATTATTATTTACTGAGCTTCCTTTCTTATGTGTACTTTCATGAGTGTCCAACTTGTGATGGGTATTAAGGATATACTTTCACAGTTTCTTTATATAAATACGAATCGACACTCAGTTTTGGGCCTTCTCACGGTAAGTTTAGTGGACATGTAGGAGAAGCTATAGACTTTACGACTTGGAAAATGAACTACCTACAAGGGGCTTTAGTATTCCCTACATACTGATGTCTATAATAGTATGTATAACATAGGCATACTGCGATGTCTTGAAACATCTTAGAAGGCATGCATAAAAAATGTAATGAACTCTCAGTGTCATTTTTGAGACTACTCTTCCATCCGTTGGTATTAAGTAGTTAGAATCTTTAGAGATGGTTCTGATATGTATTTCTCAATATTTAGTCTGAATGTGAGATAATGAATTTACGAAACCAGGCTGCGAATGGAAAATAATAACTTCTATTCTTCCAGTTCCATGAAGTTTTGAGCTTTTATGGTGATTAAAGAGTATCTTGTTAACGATTTATTTAAACGAAGAAACACGAATTTTTACCATAACCGACCTTGCTTTCAAATTTTTGAATTTAAGGCCATGAAACATCAGTAACTGATTTGTTACTGATCCGAGTTATTGAAATGATTTTTCATAGAAAATTTTTTTTTCACCATACTACGCTTTGCTCAACATATTGCTTTAATTGTTTAATAATTTTTAACATATTCAACGCTTCTAAATATTATATAATGCTGAGGGGGACTCTAATATATTCTCTATATACCCCGTGGGGGGGGGGCGGGGGGGGGCGGAGGGGGAAGCAAGGAATTAACTTTCACTTAAACCAGCTTCATATATTTCTCGCTCGAAAGTTATAGGGTTCATAATTGGGTTGTATAGTCTGAATATTTTATTTTCCGGATATAGGTCCATAGATGCCGAAGATGGCAGAGTAAATAGAAATGATCTTCACTCTCCATGTTCAAAAATCAACTGATCAATGTTTCTTAATTTCACTAGCATTTATATAACTTTTAAACTTCACGGTAACCCACCCAATTGACAAGATACTGTTTTCATTTTTCTTCCTTTCCTTTAGCATCCTAATGATTTTTTCTATTCTAATACTCGTGAACTTTAGGATCAAACCGTATTTTTCTGATAAATTTCTTGTTTATTGACCCTCCTTTTATTTTTTCACCATCTAAATGCTCAAGTATAAGTATAATTTTTACCCCTCTCTCGGGATCTCTCTGACGGTTCTACTTTAAAAACTTCTCTTAGACACATCAGCCTGTCCCTTTTTGAATTTTCATCTGACAGACATCTCTCGTAATCTCTACTTTAATGCCGTGTTATCTTTAATTTGGCGAACGATGCAACCCTGTACAGAAGGTTTTGTATTTACCATCTCTAGGGGGCTTCTTAATTGTTCTCTGATAAGACCTATTATTACAGATAAGCAGAATCTGTAGTATTATTATAATTTAATGTATTACTTTTCGTGAAATATCTATGCATTCTTTCTTTTATAGTTCTTTGTACTCTTTCCACTATTGCAGCTTTATTAACCAGAAATGTGTTGTAAGTACCTATGTCATACTCTGATAACTATTTCTTGAAACTCTTTACCTTAAAATTCTGAACCTTTATCTGTCCACATATTTGAGGATATCTATTTCCTCATTTTATAATTTCTCTTACAACACCAGCAACAGCTTTTGACTTTTTATCCTTTTAAAGCCTAACCATAAGATAAAATGGAATATACAATCTCACAAAGAATGTATTGTAACCCTATTGTAACAGATTTATATTTTTAATCCTTTCAGTCACATTACTGCACAGACGTTATTAAATGGTGGCTATAGTTTTCGTGTAGGAAATTTTTTTTCGTATAGGTTTATGTAGAAAGGCATCCTCACCTTCTAAATAATTTTTCAATTCTTTTTCAGCAATATGTGAAACTTTGAAGCGAACCTAGAAAAGCCCCGTAACTGTATGGTTGTTTCACATCAAAGTAAATATTTTCCGACGCCTCCTTCCTCCATGACTCACAATGACATTATCAATAAAAAATATTTCATTTATACTGAATAGGGAAATAAAAACCGAATGTCTAAATGAAATATTTTATTTTTATTACAAATATATTCTATATTAAAATTAAAGTTTTTAAAAACAAACAGATGTATAAAGAAAATTGACCTATATCATATTCATTTTTTTCAATAAAAACAATAACAATCATAATAAACCTAAATAAATTATCAGGGATACGAAACCTTTTGAAGCAAGTAACGGGTTTTTTTTCCAATTCTTCCTTTTTTTTTTCCTCTTTTTTTTTGTTTTTTTTTTTTTTTTTTTTTTTTTTTTTCTTTTTTTTTTTTTTTTTTTATTTTTTTTTTTTTTTCTGACACTTGAACGTAATGTATTTCTACTATCATCTTTAATCTGTCGGCGATGCAAAGAAAGTACAGAGGGAGGCTCACATCTGGTCTAGAGACAATTGGGATATTATCCAGTTCCGTTAATTTTGTAAGATTAAAGCTCGGGGAAATTAACAGTTTGAAGTTCTTTCTTGATACTGGGCCGGTAAGCGAGAGAGCGCTTGGTCCACTCACGTGATAGATCTGCTATCAGATGAACAATATTTGATCGTTTGAAATTCAAACCATCGGTAATGATTTGTTCTATTTCACTCCATGATAGCTGATCTTTAAAATATTATATAACATATTACAAACTTTACAAATAATCAATATATTTAAACACGAAATAATTATTTCTTTCCTTCATCTTAGTATCTGGTGGCTGGAGTGAATCTTCCTTAGTAAATTTACTTAAAACTTTTAGATCTACTAATTTTTGTATAGCATTTTGATATAGGATTCTTTTTCATGAATGTACATCAAGAGTTTAATAGTATGATGCAGTTCACTTCTGTAATTATTATCTGCTTCACCTTGCGATCATATAAACTCAAAGGTTGCTGCTGGAGCAACGGTTGATAAGGAGTTATTCTTTGTCTTGATGCGCTGATGGTATGATTGAGGGCTGAGATGTTGTTGTTGGCTGGTATGTTGTTGCTGTTTGTTGTTGTTGATGTTGTTGCTTTTGTTGTTGTTGTTGTTGGGTGTTGTGGGGTTGTTGTGTGGTTGTTGTTGTTGTTAATGTGTTGTTGTTATGCTGTTGCAGAGGTAGAGTTCCTGTATAATATTTCATCTCTATAAATCTTTAGTTACACCTCATCTGGAATTATTGGAGAAGCGCACTTGGTTATCAAGGGGCTATTGACTGAAAAAGAAGTAGAAGTCGCACCATCCCTGTACGTCCTAAGCTTTCTTTTTACTTTTTAAGCTTTCTTTACTTACCAGCAGTTTTTTAATGATCGCTTCTATGACGACGCGTTTACTTCTGAGTCTGTTTAAAGGAACGATTCTTTTATAGAGATTTAGACATACTTTCCGCTATACACTGCACACCATTTCGGTCATCTTCAAGATCAGTTTAGCGTTTTCAGGAAGGTTTCAGGTTTTTAAATTTTCTCAATAAGAAGGTAAAATAATTTGCTACTAGATTACTCCATTATTCAGGTATGTCAATACTGTCTCAATCTCGTTAGGCCAGATATTTGTACGCAGCAACTAGGTGTGTTCTTTGGGTGAAGCTCACAGAGTAATTAACCGTGAGGTAATGATGTAACTTCTTTATGATACTTTTTTAGGACTCTTTACGTGAGTAGGGAACATTTGTGTGGGCACAGCAATTAACATTGCTATATCTCTTCTCTTGCACAAACAGATTAAATACTCGCTGGTAATTTCAAAGACACGTCACGCGATATACTTATTTTGATGAATATATATTCTGAGTTATAAAAAATACAGTGACGTTTAAATGAATGGAGTAAACACTGTAAAGGTTTTATGCTATATCTCACTTCTTATGCATTAATTGTTCAGGATTATTAATTTTATGACTGGTAAACATTGAAGAGCTTTTTATATCATATAGCCTTCGCGAAGATTGAATTAACATCTTTGTAATATTAACTTCTGTTCTTGGTAAAACTGTAGCCAAATGATTTTAAAAACGGCTTTTGCTGACGAAATCTCAAACCTCTTTTTAAAATGTTTAATAACAAGAAAGAATTTTCCATCAAGCTGTAGACCAGACACAAGGACATGTAGGGGAGGCGAGACATAAAATTTACCAACGTCTTATAGGTAGACACCCAACTGAGATGAAAAGAAAAGGTTGACTTATGTTATAAGTCTTTATAAAACTTGTTTTGCTTTTCCCTCTTTTTGATCCGAAGGAAATACCTATAATATATCGTGTATGAGTAGACTAGAGACAAATATGACTTGAATGCATAGATAATAGATCATAAATAATAGATCAATAGTCATGGAAGGGTAGGAGGGTATGGGGGATATGATTATCTGATTTACTGCTTTAACTGATTTACTGATTTACTGATTTACTGATTTACATGCTTTAGTGGTTTAAAAATGCAAATTTTTTAATTATATACAAAATAAATACAAGTTTTTGTGTTATTTATACAAAATATGACTTGATCAATAGATCAATAGATCAATAGATCAAGGTTAGATCAATAGATCATGGAAGGGTAGAAGCTGGCTGGAGCAGTTTTGATTTCTGATTGACTGGTTTAGGGTAATGTAAAAATGCAAATTTTTTTACGTTGTAAACATAAAATGAAAGAATTTTAGTAAAACAAAATGTTTAAGAAAACAAAAGACAATATAAATGTCTTTTAAATTATATATAGATTCTTTTGAATAAAAAATATAAAATAAACCTACATAAGTAAATAACATTCTTTACAAATAAAAATAGAAACTTACAAAGTTTAGAAAGCGGGTAATACATGTAATGAAGTAGTTGAATAATGAAGAGCGTTACAGGTATAGGGAAGATTCCAAGACATTGTCGGCAATTTGCTTGAAGATGATAATAATGGAGATGGACTATGAGATATATATATATATAGTATATTATAGTACTATATATATATATTATATATATATATAAATATATAAATTAGTTAGTATTTTAAGTTAGCTTAGTTAGTTAGTTAGTTAGTTAGTTAGTTTTAGTTAGTTAGTTAGTTGTTAGTTAGTTAGTAGTTAGTTAGTTGTTAGTTAGTTATTAGTTAGTTAGTTAGTTTAGTTAGTTGTTAGTTGTTAGTTCGTTTAGTTAGTTAGTTAGTTAGTTTAGATTGTTAGTTAGTTAGTTAGTTGCTTAGTTAAGTTAGTTAGTTAGTTAGTTAGTTAGCTTAGTTAGTTAGTTCGTTAGTTAGTTAGTTAGTTAGTTAGTTGTGTTAGTTTTTGTTAGTTAGTTTGTTAGTTACGTTAGGTCTATAGTTAGTTAGTTTAGTTAAGTTAGTTTGTTTAGTTAAGTTAGTTAGAGTTGTGTAGTTCTGTTAGTTAGTATTGAGTTTTAGTTAGTTAAGACTTTGAATTAGTTAGTTAGTCTAGTTAAGATTGGTTAGTTAGTTAGGGTTAGTTAGTTAGTTAGGCTTAGTTAGGTTAGATTAGTTTTTAGTTTAAGTTAGTTAGTTAGTTAGTTATGTTATAAGTTAGCTTGAGTCAAGTTCGTTTAGATTAGGTCAGTTAGTTAGGCGTTAGAGTAGTTAGTTGTTGTTTTAGTTAAGTTAGTTAGTTAGTTTAGTTTAGTTTAGTTAGTTAAGTTAGTTAGTTTAGTTTGTTAGTTAGTTAGTTAGTTAGGTTGCTTTAGTTAGTTTAGTTTAGTTTAGTTAGTTAGTTTAGTAGTTAGTTAGTTATTAGTTAGTTAGTTAGTTTAGTTAGTTAGTTAGTTAGTTTAGTTAGTTTAGTTAGTTAGTTAGTTAGTTAGTTATTAGTTAGTTAGTTTAGTTCGTTGTTAGTTAGTTAGTTGTTAGTTAGTTAGTTTAGTT
>JABUQX010006955.1:15000-27500 GCA_015478945.1 Trachelipus rathkii
CTTACAACCAATTTTTATTATATATATATATATATATATTATATATACTTATGAATTAATATATATTATATAATTAATATATATATTATATATATTTATAGTTGTAGATGAAGTGCTAGAGACGTTAGTACAGCTAATAGTAAATAACTATTATAATATATATATATATATATATATGAGTATATGATTATATAATATAGTTAAGTACGTACTAGTGTTATTATATGTATATATATATATATACTATATATATATATATAGTAGTATATGATACTATATATATATATATTCACATACAAAAAATATATATATATATATATATATATATATATATATATAATATATATTTAATTATATTATACTATATATATATATATATATATATATTCATTCCACCATTCCAAAATGCTTGAGAACTATTGCTTTAAATCTATTAAGAGTTCTGTTCTTCAAAGTCCTCTCCCACCGCCAATTCTTTTATTGCACTTCATGAAGGACCTCCTCTCTATCACTTTGCCTCCTCTCCTATTTACCCCAATGCCAATGACTCCATCCTTCATTGTTACTTCCAGTTTAAGAGACAACCTGAAAAGATGCTAGGAGGGTGACCTTGGGGAGTTGCTAACCAATGATCTTTCTCGTATTTGGCGAAGAAAATATGGTAGTTTTCAATGCCTCAAAAGCAACTTCTTCATCTATCTACTCGAAATAATCTTCTACACAACTATAATATCTTTTCGAAAACGCACAACTCATTTCCTCCTTTGTTTTTAATATACGTGGATTCTTTTTTCAAGTGATCTTAATTATAATGATAACATTATATCTCTTTCTAAACAAGCTTCTAAGAGAATGGGTGTTCTGAGGAGCCTTCGAGAATTTCTTTACACCTCCCCAGTTGGGTGGTCTTTATAGTGTATTTTTCATCTCTCTATGGAAGACGAAACGCAAGAAACGCACTCTCTATGGAAAACGAAACGCACATTTGGGGTGGTTCCAGTAAATGGTTGGCAAAAAGCCATGGCTTTTTGCGCGTGCTGATTGGCTCATGCGTCGTCAGAATACTAGGCTTATATTACCCTTAAGATATAAGCTGTTATACAATGTCAGGTTAGAAATAGACCGGAATATAACCATAGACCAAAAAGCAAAAAGCCAAAAAGCCATGGCTTTTTGCCAACCCTGTTCCAGTCACACTGCTGCTCTCGAAAAGAAGATAGATTCTTGAGCTTTTCGTCTTATCAATTCTCCTGATTTCACTAACTCTTTCCAGTCTCTTCTGTCTGTCGAATTGTTGCGTCACTTTCTTTATACTACAACTATTACAACGGACGGACACTGCTCTTCTGAAGTCTTTAGTTCAGGAGAGATCGTGCCACTCGTATTTCCACACAGTCTCATCCTTCTCTGCTCAATTCTCAGATCCCAGACTTAACTGCTATGCTCAATCATTCACGTATTCCATTGGCCAACTCTTTAACACACTCATTTTATCTAATATTTCAACTTCTTTTGATTTGTACACTCTCAAGAGCTGTGTGCCGGAATGTATCAGCTTTTGATTTGGGATTCATTTCAGATCTTTAATTAACCCCGGTGGAATTTGTAGGCCTGTTTTTTATATTTAATAATATGTAAAATATAGATCTACTCATTAATTTTTGGTATTTATAACGTTTAGTTTAATATCATTTTGTAATTTATACTTTTCTCTCATATTACATCATAATTTATATTATCTTATTTAAATATTTTTATTTTCTTTCATTCTTTTAATTATGTTCTGATTATAATACTAAAAGGATATTATTTTTTAATTATTTAGGTCAATATATATATATTATACTATATCTATTATATATTATATAATTTAATTTAGTTATATAATAACTTATATATATATATATATTATTATATTAGAGTCCGAAAATATATTTATTATATATTCATATATATATATAATATATATAGTACACTTTATCTATAATATCTATATATCTTTCATATTGTTTTTGTTCCCTATATTATTATTTTCGTTAATTACTATATATATGATACTGCAATAATTAATATATATAATATAGTACTATATACGTATATATAACGTAGGTATACCTGATATATATAATAGGGTACAGTCAGTGAGTATAATACTCTATCCACTCATGTAGTACTGTCGTGATGGTCGGTTACTATATATATATTATAATAAATATATAGAATCGAATAGGCTTAATATAGCGCGGAATCTATATACGTATATGTAGCTAACTAATACATAGTATATATATTCATGTAGTATATACGCCGTTGTTATATACGATAGTATACCAGATTGTGGATTCATCAAAATCTATGATCACAGCCCGAGTTCATATAAAGTTATATAGTAGCTATATAGTGCTGTTATACGGTATCTTCAACTATAGTATAATAGCCACACAGGCTAAGGCTCTGTATTCTGCCGGGTATAAGTTAGTATTATATATATAGGGTACTATTAATTCTCTTCAATATAATAATATACAATAATATATAATAGTATAAATAACTAAATGACGCCACCTGCTATAGTTTATGACGTGCATAGACCCGGTAGATATACCTATATATATATAAGCTAATTCATAGTAGTACGTATCTAGCTTTATATATGATATACGTGTAAGTATAGCGATTATACCACATATAGGTGAGAGACTGACAAATGCTATATTCCGCTATATACGTAGTATAATATATCTATAATTTATTATCACTGATATATTACTTTATATGGTATATACTATGGAGTATGACTAGTATAGTATATATATATATAGTAACGGCGCTATGTGTATACATATATAGTAAGCATATAGGCTATAACTAATACTTATATTCGTAGTATATAACTATATATAATTATATATATATATACTATGATATATAGTATATATATATAATTATGAGTATAGTATATAATATAAAATATATAATATAATCGTAATTATAGGTCTATCGTAATCAGGTATAAGTAGTAGATTATATATATATAGTATCATTATACTTAGTGCAACATATATAGCTGTATATAGTAGTTAGTTATATTGGCATACTAATACTAATACGATATACATGTATACTATTATACCTAATACTTTATGATAGTCTCGATCCGGTAGGTCGGGAGTATGAGTACTTTACTCTTCAGGCTAATCTGCTTACTAGCCGTATATAATATATTATCCTAGGAGTGAGGTGATAAATGAGTAATATCGATAAGCGTGATATATATTTACGCGGCCTAAGTATCAACTATATATATGATCATAGCTAATATTACAGAATTATAGTATAACTGAAACAGTGGTATCTTCTAGTAGGAGTATATAATTATAGTATCCTATCTTATATAGATAGTTATATATATCGTAGTATTATGATACAAAATAAGTACAAATAATAAAGTAATAGTACAATTACATTTAAGAAACTCATTTAATATTATGAAATATAGTTATCCCCAAATAGTACCGCCCAGAAATATAAATATAGTATAGTATGATATAGGCTATCCAATATAACTGCTACATATAATATGTATCAGGATTATATACTTAGTGCTACTTATATAGGACCTTCGCCGCCCGTGGTGGCTAATAAGTATAAAAGACGGTATAACGATCACCTAATATAATATATATGCTATATATATATATATATATATAGGTAGCTATATTAAATTATATATTGAAATATATATACTACCTATATAGTACTTTCTGATATACTACGTATTCTTATAGTCCATAGTAGACTACTAATAGTATTTCTATAAGTATAAAATATAAAAAGAAGAACAGGAAGCGATTTTGATGACTGCAGTTAACTGTATGGCGGACCGTTTGAGTGTAGTTCAATGCTACGTTGCGTATAGCATAAGAAGCGGAATAAATTTAAAAATAGAATGATTTAACCATTTCATGACAAAGTTAAAAATTTAAAACTAATAATAGATGTAATGGAATAATCACCGAGTACATAAGTCATCTCCAGATACGAATTGATGAATATTAGTTGACACTTTGACATTTCACAGTTTATGTAATAATCAATAATAATAATAAGCTATAAGAATAATAATATAATAATAATATAATAATAGATAATAATAATAGATAATATAATAATAATTAATCAGATATATCAGACTAACTCGAAATAATAATAATGAGATAATCAGATAATAATAATAATAACAGTATAAACAAAAAAAATCAGTAAAAAATATAAAACATTTAAAATAAAATTATACTTAACTATAAAACCTTAATAAAAAAAAATATGCTATTGACCAAGTCTTGGTGAAGAATTAAAGCATTTGAACAACTGCTTATATATTAGAAAATTGGTTGGTTTTTGTACCATTTTAAAATAAATTTCATTGATCCATTTGGGCACAAGAGAGTGGGTAAAAAATTACTGGTTGGATTAAAAAAGGTTTTAATGAAAAAAAACAAGGACCTTTAAAATAAAAAATTAAAAAAAATAATTATTGAGGAAGCCATCTGAGTTAAGTTGCGGCTTTGTACTATGTATAAACAGGCTCTCGAGAATCCGTCGTTCAAGTAAACCTGACACCGAAGACAACACCGAAGCTATCCTTTGAGATGTCATGATGGCTGTCTGAAGAGTGGGTCCTTGTGTAGTTTTTCGGGTGAACGTTAATGGTCTTTTGTTTAAGGTGAAAGGACGCAGATGTTTTGAATCCCTAGCTGCAGCTGTTAAGACAGTCCTGGCCTACTAACGGGCTTGGCAGTCCGCAACAAGAATAGATAAAGTAATGAGCCTCAAATGAGCCGGTAAAATATCTTTCATTCTGAAAAAACTCTTCATTTTAAATCATTGACAAGTATAAAAAATAATTTTATAAGTTCTATGACTTTAGATATAGATGTTTGAATGTTCTTAACGATCTTTCGGAGTAAGTTGGGACGAAGTGATAGAACTTTTAAGAATAAATACTTAGTAAATGATAGAATCCCATTTCTGGCTGATTTAGTGGGCGAAAAAGCGTTTCAAGAATATGTTGAACAGAGAAGTCTATAAAAGAGTAGTGTTGTTTATGAGTAAATGAAATTGTGAGGAATTTAGCAAATCTAGTTAAAATATGAATTCTTTATGAAATATTTACCTGCAGTATGTTGAAGTTTGTTAAGCCTCTAAATTCGCGAGCAATGACAGTGACCAGACACTTAGGGCTGCGAGGCTAGAGAGGCGACTGAAAAAAGTTGGTACGCGGAAACACGAATAGTTGTTGTGGTAGGGCTTTCTAATGACGATGGAAGTAGAAAAGCCCCTACTGTACCGGTGCTTCTGACAATTAAAAGGCAATGAGTTCTCAGATTTCCTGCGTCACATACTAGAACTAATATTTGAATGTTGAGATGTTAGAGTAGTCTAAAAAATATGTAAGGGCATGACTTTGTTCTCTAAAAATCAAAAACAATCATCAACATAGCATTCTATAGAGTATGGCTTAAACATCTGAGGGGCAGTTCGCAACAATGATTCTCATTGTAGCAAAATGCATTGGCAAAGTGGGATCCCCAAGTGGTGAGCATTGCCAATCATCTATCTGCTTGTCAAAGATGGCATAAAGAGGAAAGTGTATAGTCGGTGGCAGTTCAGAATTTTCGAAATTAGATTCGCTATTGGCGATTACTAACGACCTGAATAGTCAGTTATGTTATGGTATTTTTTGATGTTATGTTAGTAGTTATGGTCAGCTTTTGATGTAGAATCATTGTTCAAACATACCTGTATGAAGACTCGCAATATCCTAAACAATGGACTTATTTCGTCAACTGACGATAGGTTGTAATCTCAATAGGAATCGATTTTTAGAGAACAAGGAACTCGCCACTGATGATTCACTTTTCCTCTTTGATGGCCAATTTACAGCAGATGAAATGGTATGAGCATGGGCTCACACATTGGTCGCACTTTTGGCCAATGCATTTTTTGTTGCTACATGAGAATCTTTGGTTGGGAACTGCCTCGATTTTTAAAGCATTACTCTATACGACAGGTATCGTTGATGATTGGTTTTTGATTTTTAGAGAACAAATTTGCCTTACAATTTTTAGACTACTTTAACTTTCAATCAGAATATTAAGTTTAGTATGGAGGAGGAGACTGAGAACTCATTGCTTTTGATGTCAGAAGTGCACGTAAACTAGGTGTTTTCTAACTTCCATCTATAGAAGCCTACCCAACTTGCTTGGTCCAATTTTTTCAGGCTCCTTCCTTCCTATGAGTGCAAGTTGTTCTGGACTGTCAATGCCGAATTTTTTAGAGACTTACAAACTTTCAAACATCTTGGGTAAATTTTAAATAAAGGAAGTTCAAATTTTAACTTCAGTTGCTCAATTCTAATTTATTTCCAGAACAATATTTTATAGACTTTGTTACAAATTCTTGAAGACCTTTTCGCCCTAAACAGCCAGTGTGGATTCATCATTACAAGTAGTTTATCTAAAAGTTCCTTACTTCGGTCGCAACGACTCGAGCTCGTTAAACACATTCAAATATCAATTTCTAAAGTTTTTGCCATCTTAATAAAATTACTAATATCACGATCAATGATTTTACAAATGAATAGTGTTTTCAAGAATGAAAGATATTTTACCGGTCATTGAGGTCCTCAGTTTCATTTATTCTATTCTTGTGCGGACGCCAACGTTATGTAGGCCGACTGGTTACAGCTGCGCTGAGGATTTAAAACATCTGGGTCTTTCATATAGCCAATAGAGCATTATTCACCGAAAACTCTGCTATCAAGGACCATCTTCAGACGCCGTCATGACATCTCAAAGATAGCTTCAAGGTGTTGTCTTCGGCGTCAGGTTTACTTGACCAAAATATTATTGAGATCTTGTTTATACATAGTACAAAGCCCCAACTTAACTCAGATGGCTCCTCAATAAAGTTATTTTTGTTTTAATTTTTGTTTTAATTTATTTATTTATTTTTCCTTAATAATCCCGTTTTAATCACTGTGTAATTTATTTTATTTACTCTATTGTGCCAAATGTATATTTATATTTATTTTTTTAAAAATGCACCAACACACAATCTAGTATATAAGCAGTTGTTTTTTGCTATTTTTTGTACATTCTTCAAAAGACTGTCAACTAAACAGGTAATATAATAGGGTTATAGTTACAATCAAATTATTTTTTCAAATTGTTTTTATTTTATTATCAATTTTTCTTATTATATTATTCTTTATTATTATTATTATTATTATTATTATTATTATTATTATTATTATTATTATTATTATTATTATTATTATTATTATTATTATTATTATTATTATATTTTTATTATTATTAATCGGTATGAATTATTTATATAATTTATAAAGCTAATCTTATTATTGTTATTAATATATTATTATATTATTATTATTATTATTATTCTTCAGTAAAACATTTCTCATGTGTTTTTTTTTTAATTTTGTAACATTTATAAGCACTTACACTAAATTTTAATTATGTGTTTAGCTGATGATGGGTTGGATAAACTCGAAAAGTCTAATTAAATGATATGGCAAGCTTTGGTTCGTCTTTTTATTTCTTAATAAAAGTTATTTCTTATTTAAAAATGCGGATCTTTTAATATATATATATATAGTATATAATATAATATAGTATAGTATAGTATTGATATTTTATACAAATTTTAATAATACTAATTGAAAATTAATATAGTATTAAAATTATATATTTATATATATGTAATATTAGTTATATTTATAAATATATAATATATATAACTATATATATTACTAAATAGTAAAATTATATACGTATTTTATAAATTATTATATATAATATATATATGATATTATATATATATACTATATATATATATGACTATACTATACTATAAATATATATATATTAACTATTAGTCTTATCAGGTTACTATATTTAATAATTATAATATAGTATAAATATATAGTATAATAGTATATATATATATATATAATATTATATATATATAATATATATATATTTATTAATAATAGTCATATTATATATATATATATATACTATATATAATATATATCATACTATATATATAATAATATATATATATAATATATCTATATATATATATATAATATATAATATATATATAGTATATATATATATATATATTTATATTTATTATATATTTATATATATTTAAATATAGTATATGTGAGATTATATATATATATTATTATTATTTAATATTAGTATATTATATATATATTATAGTATAATATAGTATAATATACTATAATATATATATATATTAATTATAAATATATTATATAGTATATATATATATATATATATATATACATATATATATAGTATATATATATATATATATATAGTATATATTATATATATTATATATATACCGATATATACATATATATATACTATTATAATATAATATAGAGTACATATATATATATATTATTTAATACTTATATATATATAACTATATATATATATTACATATATATATATAATATATAATATATATATATTATATATATACTATCATATATCTATATTTATATAATATAATATTATAATTATATATATACATATGATATTTTAGTATATTATAATATATATAATATAGTATTATATATAAATATATACTATATATATATTCATATATAGTATATATATATTATATTATAATATTAGAATATTAAATAATATAGATAATTGATATATATATTATTTATATACCATGATATAGATAAAGTATAAGAGAGTGGGATAGGCGAGTTGACTATATAAGAACAATATATATATTAATACTAGATACAGCTAATAGATATATAACTTATATTCTAGTAGATAATAGAAGAGTAGATACTATAGTATATTATAAACATTAGTTATATATAATTAGATACTATATATATATATAGTACGCTATCGTAATAATATATTTTAATAATATAATAATATATCATAAATATAATAATATATACTATTATATAAAATAATATATATCACTATATATAATAATAATATATTATAATATACTTATTATTATATATATATAAATATAATATAAATAATATATATAAATATATATATCTATATATATAGTATAATATATATATTATATATATATTATATATATATATATATATTATATATATATATAGTATTATATATAATATATAAAATATATATATATAGTATGTACTATATATATATAATATATATGTATATATATACTATATAATATATATATATATATATATATATTATATATATACAGTATATATATATATATACATATATCATATAATATATATAATATATTATATATATATATATAGGTATATAATATAATATTATACTATATATAGTATATATTATATACAATACTATATATATATATATCCATATATATTATATATACTAACAACATATAAATATATAGACTTATATACTATATTATAAGGTATGGCGGTAGTTAAGGAGAGCCCTAATATACTATAAAGCTAGATATATGGGTACGGTGAATCGAGGTGGTTATTATATGAGCGTATATAAGAGTAAATAATATAGTTCAGTATATTAGGAAGATTAATATACTATTATTAGTATACTTAACTAATAGTAATATTATGGAAATATATAGGCGTGTATAATATTAGTATAGTAGAGATCGTACGGATATACTAACTATATAAATAATATAGTTGATTATATATATATATAATATTATATATATAGTAGGTCGTTAATATTATATATGATATATAGTATATATATACTCTATATATATAATATATTAGTATATATATATATATATTATATACTATATATATATATATATATATATATATATATGTTATATTATTATATATATATATATATTATATATAATATATATATATATTATATATATATATATCTATATATAGTATATATAATAATATCTATATATATTATCTATTTATATATCTATATATTATGTATATAATATATATTTATATATATGTCTATATATATCGTATATTTATATATCCGTATATATATATATATATTAATATTATTATATATAAATATATATATTATATTAATAATTATATATTTTATAATAGTATATAATATATACTTATATTCTACTAGTATATATATATATAATCTATATATATATACTATATAATATTATATTTATATATATAGTATATATAATGTATAATATATATAGTATTATATATATATATTATATATATATATATAAAGATATATATAATAATATAGTAATATAGATAATAATATATATATATTATATATAAGCGCTAATAATATATATACTCATTATATAACTATAGTATATACTTAATCTATATAAGATATATACCTTTTATTTATTGTGTCTATTATATATATATATATTATTATTATATATATATATATATATAATATATATAATATATATATATATATATATACTATATATTTCTTCTTAGGAAAAATGGGTTAATATGAATTTAGATATATTTTCCAACTGAATGTTTGCATGTTTAGAACGGGTTTTAAAATAAAGTTAAAAACTGTTGAAATATATTCATGAATGCCCATTCCAATATATATACAATATATATATATAATATATATATATATAATATATATACTATATATAATAATATATATATAATATATATATATAGGTATCTATATAATATTACTTATATTATTATTATGCTATTTTTTATATAATATATACAATATATATATATATATATATATATATGTATATATATAATATATAATCTACTATATATATATTATATATATAATATATAATATATAGGTATATTATTTATATATATATATTATATATATTATATTTATATTATATATATATCGTCTATTATATATATATTATATATATATATATATGTTGTATATGATTGGCACATAAATAAGTAATTTGTTGAATTTAATAGTTTTAAAATTTCAACTTACATCGTTTTCCAATTATTTGTTTTTAATTCATTTTAATTCTAATTCTTTTTATTTTATTTTCATTCAATATATTATATCTTCAATTTTCATTTCACTTATTTTTTATTCTTTTATTATTTAGTAGATGTTGTTAATTGAAAGAAAACTTCACTTTTAAAAGGAAAGGAAGGAACGTTAATTAAAGATATACTTTTTTTTTATGCAAATGGATATATTTTTTTAATACTCAACTACTTTCTCTAACTACGTTATATATATATATATATACTATAATATATTATGCGTTATATATATATATTATTAATAATATATTATTATATATATATATAATATATATTATTACTCCCAATGTGTTGGGGAGAAGATAAGTGCCTCAATCGTATGTCTGCGTTTCATAAAAGGCGGGTGAAAAGGGCGGTGTAGTCTAGGATTGGCTGCCTCTACCACTATTTGGCCAGGAAGTGCTAATGGAAATGCACGGAGAGGTGTATCCGCCTAAAACGGCTTTTTTCTTCGGCGAAAATATATGAATTATCGTATGGTAACATGGAATGTCAGAGAGAATAATGTTGAGGAGAAGAGGAGGAGGTGATGGATGTATTTAGAGGGCAAATTTGATTTGCTTGTTTGTTGACTGAAACAAAGATGAAAGAGAACGGTGAAAATGATAGGTGTGGTGTGAAGTGTGTGTGCTGGTGTGGAAGAATGAGAGGAGAAGGAGAGGGTTGCAAATTCTGATGAGGTGTACTTGGTGTGACAGAGCATATGTAGACTTTGTGTGTGTGAGTACTAGAATTCTCTAATGGTTAAATTTAAGTTTGAAGTAGTCAAGGTATGTGTGGTTGCGACATATGGTATATGAGGGTAAGGTTGGAAGAGTGCTTTTTTCTGGATGATCTGAATGTGTTTTTGGGATGGGGAGTGGAGCTTTCAGATGTGATTGTGTTGATGACCTATGGTTTAAGGTGATCAAAAGGAATGATATATGCAGTGGATTTTGGGTGTCTGGGAGAAAATGAGAATGGTAGGAAGGTGACTGATTTCTGTGAGGAGAGGGGTAATGTGTGTAAGTAATACTTTCTTTAAACACAAGAGTTTTCATAAGTATACTAGAGTTGGTGTAGGTAGAGGTGGTATCGAAGTGAAAAGTATGATTGATTTTGTGTTGGTGAAGAAAGATTTGTTGAAGTATGTGTTGGATGTTAAATCAGTGAAGGGTTAGGAATGGGATTATCGGATCATTACCCCAAACTGACGAGATGACATAGTGATGGTCCGTCGCGGTTCTGTGAAGCTCTAGGGTGGATTTTCTGACTGCGACGAGTTCTCACTGATAGGTATAAAGGGGGGGGGGTAAGGCTGGGCTTTTTTTCGACTTTTGTCATGTTCTTCTACTTTTTTTTTGTTTCCGGGTGATGAACGCCCTTACCCCAGTTTGGGGAAGAG
>JABUQX010006956.1:0-10000 GCA_015478945.1 Trachelipus rathkii
TTGGGGATATACTTTTGTGTTGTTCTACTTGTTTCCCAGTAGCCTGAGCCAAGTTTGTTTAATCGAGTAAGTTTAGTAATATGGAAAGTGCAATGGTATAATTAACTTTGAAAATGAAGAGAAATTCTAATTTTTAAAATATACTTGCTAATAAAGTAGAATTTGAACAATCTGTTTTAACATTTATTCATAAATAAAATAGAATATCAGCAATCTGATCTGGCGTGTGTTAAAAAATCACATCGTGCATCAATTATTATATATTATAATATATAATATTATTATATATTATATATATATTAAAATATATATATTATATATATATTAATATATATATATATTATTAATATATATCATATATATATATTATATATATATATATATATATATAGTATTTATATATATATATATTATATATTATATATTATATATCAGGGCGACTTCAACACTCGTGCTACTCGTGCTTTAGCGCTAGTTATTATTATAGAAAGAACGAGTTTCTTCAAATTTCACAAAGTTCTGATAAAATCTCTTATTTTTTTTGTGAAAATAGTAATCTTAAAGAATACATTACATAATACAAATGAAAGATTTATGTAAATTTAACACAAGTGAAGAATCATCGATTGAATAATGCTTATTTTTAACCAGTATAAATGGTACGGCTCGTGCCTTTCGAAAAGCGTGTAAGAGAAAATTCGAAGACAGTGTACAATACATATTCGTGAATATATTCTGTGAATTAATTTTTTTACAGTTGTTTTATTTTCCTATCCAACTGGTTATAAATAAATCACTTCGTTTTTATTTAAAAAATAATTAAAATAAACTATTACTTGTTTTTAATGCACATTTCGGATAAAAATAATTAATAATTAAATTCAAATATTGAATTTGAAAGAAAAACAATAAGGTACCCATAAAACCATTATAAGAGAAGTTACGGAACAGTTTGAGCGTTGCCACCCTTTTCGATATGAAGGATATAGAGGTATTGGCTTCAAACTTGGAATTATCTATGTATGGGTTAAGCTCGAAACAGGTAAATTTCAAGTCGGTGGGATGTATATAGAGGGGGGCCGCCCCCGAGGGTGAAATATTGCGCTACGCCCTTGTTGCTGCTGCTGAGAGCATGGAGATTAGGCCTAATTCGAACACCTGGAGGTCAGAACAGACCGAAAGGTCTGTCTGCACCGACAGACAACAGACCGAAGGTCTGTGGTTTGTCTGTTGTTTGTTTTGTATTATATTATTATTATTACATCGAAGAGTGACCCGAGGGTCCTCTCTGAGTTGTTTTTTAAACCCTTCTAGGGTTCCTACACCTAATTTATCTCGTCCGTATGCCCCGCTTCGTTCAGTTTTACGCACTTTGGGTACGGCTCCGTGCTTCCGGATCAGTACTTGAGTCCCAATATATATCTATAGAGGTTAGAGTTATCGTATTGGGTTTAAATTTGGAGGCTGGTTTATGTATGAACGTAATCTATCAATAGAGGTTATTACGTACCCCTTGTGTCCTTCAGAGGGGGTGGGGACTGCCACCTTTATAAAATTAAATTAATCATAGAAGGCTGAAATTTGGATAGTGTATAGGAAAGTAAGGAGAAAGAGGTGTCCCTGGAATCTATATCGAGTTTGAGTGACATGGAACTGGTGCTAGCTCCAGTGCGTGTGCTGGGTATAGTAATATTTGTGTATATAACAATATTGGTGTTAAATATATGTTTATAGGAGATGGATATCACTATGGGTGTTTTAGCCTCTCTTTCTCTCTCATGGTGATGTGGATTGTGTCACCAAGCCCAGGATCGATGCGTGTGCGCGCGTCGCCGGCGCGCCTGCAGTGCAAATCCGCCGCGAAACCGGTCGCCAGGGTGCGGCCGCGCAGGCGGCCGCCGAGTGATCCGACGCGAAACGGGTGCGTGCGCGCGGCGCGATCCGTCGCGAAATGGGTGCGTGGTGCGACCCGCGCATGCGCGCTTCGCCGACGTGATCAAGAAAAAAATTTACGTTTTTCACATACCCTAAATAGTAAATCAGTAAATCAACTGCCCTCCTAGCCCCTCCTCCCCTTCTGTCCATCCATGATCTATATCTATTGGATCCTATTGATTCAAGTCATATTTTTTATTAAAATTGCTATGTTTTTACATACCCTAAATCAGTAATCAGTAAATCAACACACCCTCACACTCACCCTCCGCCTCTCTCTTACCTCCCCATCTATTGATCTATGTTAAGTCATTTTTTCTTTAGTATATAAGTTCTTAGGGATAAAAGGGGAAAAGAAAACAAGTTTTAATTTAATGCCTTTATAAACATTAGTGCAACTACATAATCGTTTACATCATAAATTTTTTAGCATCAAATATTTTACAGAAATATTAAAAGAAAACATTATTTAAAAAACCTTATATGAAATAATGACAGTTATACACCACATAAATTAGAGCTGATAGGTTGTACAGGAAAACATAAGGTTTTAACAATTGAACATATATTATATTTTAAAAAAAGTTGTTAACTTAAAAACTAACATAAAATCTTTAAATGCAGAGAGTCAAGGAAATATACAACATTATTTTATTCTTATACACGGCTATCCAGTGTCCATTGCTCGAAACATCCCTAGGAGAAGTGTTGAAGATTAGTCCAGAGTCGGTATCCAATTTCACAGAACCGAGTTCATTACATGCGAATACACCTAAAAATCTTCTTTCGTTTCCGAATGCGTTTAATATTTCTTCTTCATTCATCAATAATAATTCAAGATTATATTTCGTACTCTGTCAATCTCGATGATTTGAGGATGTTCCAGTCACCAAAACTGAGATTGAGGATGTCAAACTTGTCCAAATTTGAGAACTCAATCCTAAAGTTTCCTTTTTCTTAAGGCATATTGAGATGATAAGCATTACAAGCTGAAAAATCAGCTGTGAGATCGTATGCATATAAATTACTGTTTTCAGCATAATTCTTGAGATCAACACCTGTACCGTTATCACTGCATGATATGTATTGGCATAAAATCGTAAAAGCGACGTGAGCATTGAGAATGTGAGTCCTTCATGTATCATCTCATAATCACGACAGTATGGTTGACCATTCACATGTAAACTGATCCCTCTAAGTCCGAAATGGGTAAATTTAAAGGCAGACTTTCCATAGTTTCCAGAATAAGCGTCGTGTTCTACAATTCCTATTATTACTTCTGAGGTAAGCTCCCATTGACGATGTTAGGTATATTAATGCTCGAGCCTTGGGTAAAGTTAAAATTTTAGTCTCAATTCTCTTCGATTGGATATTTCGCTGTATCGGTCAAAAGAGATTTCTCTATTTCATTATGTTAATGGGAGATAATTTTCACTTTACGTAATCATAAAGATTGCGTCAGTAAATTTAAAAGTAGGCTTTGGTGCCGTAGTTTGTTTGCTAAAGCGCTTTTAAGCCATTAAAGGAGCAAATTGCAGGTGTAGTATCTAGTTAACCTGAATACGCGTATCCACGGATGGTAGAATAAGTCTTTCCTGAGAGAATATATCACCATTTACACGTCCATAATATTCATACGTGTTATTTTTAGATTTAGCAGCACTGGTTCTATGTTTCTCTACATCTTTTAAATTGTAATATCCACATGATTGTAGATGAGACTCCTTCGCATATTGAGAATAATTTAGTAAAGTTTCAATATAACTTCGATAAGGGGTAACTTGCAGCTGAATGCTTCCTAGCGATTGTTTTCATTTAAAAATACTCAGTTGATTACAAACCGTATACAGGAAATTTGTTTCTGTGGATACTATGTGATCGGTTCCTGTGAGATCTTGAACCATGCTTCGTTTACTACTTAGTCTTTGATATAAAAACACATTCGATGGTCAAGATAATGGATCAGAACGTGCAGGAATATTGAATTCGAAGTACTCCTGTATTTTGTGATTGCGTGAACGGGATTAATACTTAATAAAGTTGGATTCACTCACACTAATCTGTGTAGGTTTCACAGAGAAAGAGAATCCAATTCACTCCTACAACAGTCTGGGCTGGAGGGATGGAGGAATGCATCTTGCTGGTACAATAACTGACGTATAATGAGAAGAGATTTGTTTAAACATTCTTTATATACAAAATTGTAGGAGTGAATGATTTAATGTAAATAGTGGAGTTCATCATCGTTATTAAAGGGCAAACACATCAATACACTTTTCTTTAGTGGACCTTTCCTATTCCTCTTTATAGGTTTTTTTACGGGGCGACCTATCATTGACCAGTCATCTTACGTCGTATTTTTCGTTTAACATCATCTTAACATTTCATCAGAAGCATCGGCTCGTCGTCGTTTTAACAGCTGTGTTCGAGGATCGACACCCCCCATAATATCCTGGAAAGTATCTATACCTGTTCTAGCTGCTTTTTTTAGCAAGATATTTACCTCCTGATTTAAACAAGGGGATAGCGCGTCTGAACACGAAGCAAAAAAATCCACCTAAACCATACCCCTCTGCATTCTTGAACCTCTGAACAACTCGGTTCTCTTTCATTATTATTATTATTTAACGAGCTTCCTTCTAATCGTGTGCACAATAAACTTCCATTTGTGAATGGATATGGGTTGCCTTCTACGTCTCTTATATAATACGAATCGAACTCAGTTGGGTCTTACCCAAGGGCAAGTAGTGAAAATTAAGTAAAACCTTATAACTTTTTACCTTAGGAAAATGAACTACTCTTAACAAAGAGGCCTTTAGTATTCCCCACATACTGATGGTCTATAATATCTGTATACAACATAGGGCCATACCAGGATCTTGAAACATCTTAGATGGTATGCATACAAAATGTAATGAACTCACTACATTTTTTGTACATACTCATTATTGCTTTCTTCAGTTTTTAGAGCCTTTAGCGATGGTTTGACATCGTTATTTTTTAATATTGAGTCTACATGCGAGTAATGACATTTACGAAACCAGGCTGCTGAATGGAAAATAAATAAACTTCTATCTTTCAGGTTCACAAGAGTTTGAGATTTTAACGTGATTAACACGTTATCTTCGTTAATGGATTTATTAACAAGAAACACTAAATCTTTACATAACAGACTTGTTTCAAATTTCTTGTTTAAAGCCATGAACACATCAGTAACCGAATTGTAAAGACCCCTACTTATGAAATATTTTTCATAGAAAATTTTTTTTCCATCATGTTCGATAATGTCTGTCTTAGCTTTAATTTTTAATACATTTTTAACATATTCAACGCTTCTAAATATTATAAAGGCAGAGGCGGACTCTAATATATTCTCGACAGATGCATCAAGAATTATTTCACTTAATCCGGCTTCATACATTTCTCTGTCGAAAGTTATAGGGTTCAATAATTGAGTTGTATAGTCTGATATTTTATTAGCACGATGTAGATCCATAGAAGCCGATGAGGGTAGCGTTAAATAGAAATGATCGTCGGTAGACATGATTACAGTTTTCACATACACTTATTTTTACACTAACGGAGCTTCTTCCGTATATGCACTTTACACACACTGCCGTACCAGATGTGAATGGATAAGGGGTTCCCTTACAATCCATCTCTTATATACTTCACGGTTCTAAATTGAAGCATTTCCAGAGGTATATAGTGTACCCTAGGAAAACTTATAACTCTACCATCTTTAGGAAAATGTATCACTCTTAGTAACTGGGCTTTAGTGTTTCCAACATACTGGGGTTCTACAATGTCACTGTAAACATATGCTACACCAGGATCATGTAACATCTTTGAAGGATCACATACAAAATGTAACGAATCATCGGTGTTGCTTTTTGCTACAAGCTTATCTAAATACTCTTCCATCGTGGGGATATAATGTATTAATTCATTTAGAGGTGCGTTTGATATCGTTAATTCTCAATATTGTATCATCACGTAAGTAACTACATTTACGAAACCAGTTTGAAGTGTGGAAAATAAATAAACCTTCTACCTTTCAAGTTTACTAGAGCTTGAGACTTTTAAGGTGATTAATACATTGTCCTCGTTGAATGTTCTATTAACTAAAAATACTAAATCTTTACATATACACTTGATTTAAATTGCTTGTTCAATTACGAAACAACATCGGTAAGAGATTTATAGAGACCTCTGTTTAATAAATATCTGTTCAAAGAAATATTCTCTATCGGCTCTCACGATAACACTCATCATCTGTGTTAATTTTTATAACGTTTTTACATTCCTCAACCTTCTAAATATTACAAACCCATGTGTGACTCAGGTATATTCTCTAACAACGCAGCATCAGTATGCATTTCGCATAATCAACTTCGTTCATTTTCTCGTTCGAGTTTTATAGGACTCAATAACTCTGTAGTAAAGTCTGATATTTTATTTTCAGGATATAAGTCCATAGAAGCCGATGACGGCAACGTTAAATAGAAATGATCTTCACTATCCATGTTCACAATGTAAACTGATCAATGTTTCTTAATCTCACTAGCCTTTATATAACTGTTAAACTTCACAGGGTAACCTATCCATTTGACAAGATACTGTTTATTTTTACCTTTCCCTTTAGATCCTAATATTTTTTCTATTTTATACTCGTGACTCTTAGGATCAAATCGTATTTTCTGTATTTCTTGTTTATAGAATCCTCCTTTTATTTTTTCACCATCTAAATCCTCAAGATAGTATAATTTTAACCTGTCTCTAGGGAATTCTCTGATGGTATCTACTTTAAAAACTTCTCGCGACCAACCGGCTTCATACCCCTTTCTGAAATTTTCATCAGTCCTGGATACTCTCACATAATCTCCTACTTTAACACCAGTATTATCTTTTATTTTTCCCATTGAGTTGATAGGTACAGCAGGTTTGGTCTTCACCATCTCTATAGGTGTATTCTTAAGTGTTCTATGATGAGAACGATTATAAGAGTAAGCCAAGTCTTGCAGTATATCGAAATATTTAAATGTATTCATCTTCGAAATACCTATGCATTCTTTCTTTTATAGTTCCTTGTACTCTTTTCAACTATCGCTGCTTTATTAACTGAAAATGTGTTGTAATACCCTATGTCATACTCAGTAACCTATTTTTGGAAACTCTTTACTTTAATATATCCGAACTTTATCAGTCCTATCAATTGAGGATATTACATCTTCATTTATTAATTTCTCGACTGCTGCAGCAACTGTCTTTGATTTTTATCTTTAACCACCTTAACCATAAGTATCGGAATATATATATCACAAAGATATATTGATAACCTCGTTTAAGATTTATATTTTATCATATAGTCAAATCTAAGTTGCCATACGCCATCTAAATGTGGAGCTATAGTTTTCCGTGTAGGAAATTTTTCGTATTGGTTTATGTAGGGTAAAAGCATCCTCGCCTTCTAAATATTTTTTTTCAACTCTTTTTTATTAATTTGTGGAAACTTTGAAGCAAGAACCTTGAAAAACCACCGTAACTGTATGGTTGTTTCACATCAAGTATATTTATTCGACCGTTCCTTACCTCATGATTCACCAATGACGTTACAATAAACAATTATCTTTCATCTTATACTGAAAAGGTAATATAAAAACCAAATTATTTATGAAATATTTTATTTTTAATTACAAATAATATTAACTATTTTAAAATTACAAGTCTAAAAACCTAACAGATGTATACAGAAAGTAACATAGGTTACTATACATAATTTTAAATTAACAACTATACAATCATATACAAATAGGAACTAATCCATTTGGAAGCTATGTTTCGTTTTTTTTCTTAATTCTTTCCTACATGCTTGAACGTACTGTCTTCTACGTAACAACTTTAATCTATCCTATGCAAAAGAAAGTACCAGAGGACTTGCATCAGGTCTAGGAGACATTGGAATATTATCCAGATCGGCTCAAATCTTTGTTTATTCTGAATTAAAGTTCTCGGAAAATTAATAGTCTTAAGTTCTTGTTTGATCCTGTTCCATCCTGTCACTGGAGCCTTCTTCTAATCCACGGAGAGATCGGATATCAAGTCAACAATATTCGATCCGGCTATTGTTTCTCCATCAATAACGATTTGACCGAGTTCATTCCATGTAATCTGATCTTTTAAAATATTATATAGAGCTATGCCCGTTTTTTCTTATTCCTCACTGGTAAGCTTTCCTTGAGTATATGTTTAAATTTTCTTCTCTTTTCACTTCAATCTTAGTGTCTGGTGCTAGAGCTGAATCTTCCTTATGTGAATTTAATAAATTTTAGATCTTCTAATTTTTGTATAGCATTTTGATTAGGATTCTTTTTTCATGATGTTAACATCAGAGGTTTTTAATATTTTGTGCAGTTCCTTCATCGTAATTATTTATCTTGTTAACTTGGGTCAAATATAACTCAAAGGCTGCTGTTTGAATCATGATTGTAAGGGTTATACTCCTACCTGATGCAGTTGAGGGTTTGAGGTTGTTCGAATTGTTGTTGTTGTTGTTGTTGTTGTTGTTGTTTGTTGTTGTTTGTTTGTTGTTGTTGTCTGTTGTTTTTGTTTGTTGTTCGTTGATGTTGTTGTTGTTGTTGTTGTTGTTGGTCTGTTGTTGTTGTTGTTGTTTGTTGTTGTTGGTTGTTGATGTTGTTGTTGTTGTTGTGTTGTTGTTGTTGTTGTTTGTGTTGTTGTTGTAGAGGCTGGGGATCCTGTGTTATATTTCATCTTCTCATAATCGCTGTAGGGTAAAAACCACTACCTTCTTCATCATTGAGCGAGCCACTTGGTTATCAAGGGGGCAAATAACGGAAAAGAGTAAAGGTAGAACACACCTCCACCTTTCTGTAATAGCTTCTTTGTTATTTTTTAAGTTTTCTTACGTTAGCAGCAAGTTTTTTTATGATGTTTCTATGACGGCGTAGCCTTTACGTTCTGAGGTCTGTTTTTAAAAGGGTAACAATTTCCTTTATAAGATTAACGACATAGTCCTGCCATACAGTGGTAATAATTTTTTTCATCTTGAATAAATTTTGTTTGGTTCTTCAGAAGGTTTCATCAGGTTTACAATTTCTCATAAGAGGCTAAATAATACTGCTACTAAGACTCATTTTCAGGTATGTATACTGTCTCAATCTCGTTAGGGAAGATATTTGTACGCAGCAACACTCTATGGGTGTTCTTAGGATGAAGCTCACAGAGTAAATAACCGTGAGTGTAGATCGTAACTTTCTTTATATAACTTTTAGGAACTCTTTAGCTTGAGTAGGGAACATTTGCAGTAGCCACAACATTGACGCTGAACTCATATCCCTTCCTTTGCCGAACAAGATTAACATACTGTGGGTGTTTAAAGACACAATCACGCATATACTTTCTGAATGAAAGATATTCCTGCGTTACTAAAAAAACACTTGTGTTGTTAAATGATGAGAGTAAAACTGTGAAAGTTTCCGCTATATCCTCATTCATTTATGCATCAGATCATCAAGAATTATAATTTTATGCCCTGATAAACATTGAAGAGCTTTTATGTCATATAACCCTTCGTGAAATTCGATTACATCTTTGTAATCGTTAAACTTTTCTTGGTAAACCTGTAGCACCATATGATTTTAACAGGTTGTTGCTCGAAAATCTCGACCTCTTTTAAAATGTTTAATAACAGAAAGGTTTTCCCGCACCCCTTAGGACCAGACACACAAGACATGTAGCAGGAGCGCGGAACATAAATTTACCAAGGTCCATTCTAGATTGATACCTGAACACTAATGAATAAGAAAAGGTTTGCGCGTTTATGTTATACAAGGCATAAAATAAAAACTTGTTTTTTCTTTTCCCGCTTTTATCCCAAGAACTTATTTATACTAGAGAAAAATATGACTTGAATCAATAGATCAATAGATGGGAGGTAAGGAGAGGGGGGAGGGGGAGTGGCGAGGGTTGTTTGATTTACTGATTTACTGAATTTACTGATTTACAACATAGGTCAATTTTTAATTTAAAAAATATGACTTGAATC
>JABUQX010006956.1:20000-27500 GCA_015478945.1 Trachelipus rathkii
TCCTTTCTTGATCATAATATAAAAAACAAGGCTGATAAGGTTAGTACTTGTGACCATCGTTCGAAAAAGTTGTATTGCAACTTCTAAATTGTTAAACATATAAAAGTGCAAGTTCTACTTAAATTAGACTATAATACTATAATCCTAACCTAGTTTATGTTGGGAAATATTTATGAAATACTTTTCTCTAATTGAAATTCCTTAAGTTAAAAATAAAGAACAGTGCAATATCGTTCTGAAAGTCAAATTAATTTTTGAAACTAACATCATTAATTGCTCCTATCTTGTGATTCAATGCAAAGGATCTCTGTAATTATGATTTATTATTTCGAGGTAGAGCCTGGCCAGGAACTGTTTTGGGTAATAAATTGGTAGGTCCTATGCATATTAAAGTTGCCGTAATTATTTATAAGGTAAGACACTTTTATATTTCCTTATTAGTGTTAATCAGTTTATTATTTTAAATATTTTTTCCAAGAAGTATATGTTCAATTTTGTTGAGTTTGGTATTATTTATAACTTAGCAAAGTTAACAGATAGCAGATGTTTCCTCCCACTTGCTTTTGTATGTATTTCAGTAAGTTTGGTTTGGTTGTATCGAGATTTGCATCAGCGTATTGTTCTTTTGGGCTGATATTTCTCGTTCACGTTCGCTAGCGTATTGTTCTCAAATATTGTATGATTATGTATCGATAATATCGATTAATATAAGGTAATTATAAATTATTTCACGAAGGCTGAATTTAAATTTAAGTGTGAATTTTGTTAAATTGAAATGGATTTTAAGCATTTCTAGTGTAAATATATTATAAAAAGTGATAGTGTTAGTAATTGGTGATAGGATAGTTTATAATAATCATATATTAAAGCAAATTTATGCTAAAATTAGAAATTAAGTTTGTTTACAAGCAGTACATGCGTGCGAATAGGCTATAGCTATTGAAAATTATAAAGCTGCCTATTTAATGAATTTGGATTTCATTTATTGGTTAAGAAAATTATTAATATTAAGGTATAGTAATTAAATTATGCTACAAATAGTAAATTTTATTATAGGCTAAGTTGATATACCTAATCAAAATTATGGGCCTAACTGATGAAGAAGCTCAAGCCTTAAGCTCTTGTAAAGCTTCTGTTAAAGCTTTGATAAGAAAAAGAGCTATTTCTAAAGCAAAAATTACTAATAATTTAAAAAAGTTAACTGCTTTTGGTAATGAAAATAAATTAACAGAGCCTCTATTTAGAGCTGTAAATACTGATATTGAGAAAGAAGTCTATTCTATTAAAAGTTTGGATGAAGAGATTGTCATACTGTTGTCTGATAATAATGTAGATAATTTAGATCCTTCTTATTTTAATTCTGAGCTTGAAGGTCAAGTAGATTACCATTTTGAGTTGTCAGCTGAGTTATTGTCCTTTGAAAAATATTTTCCTAAAGAAATTGTAAAAATAAATGAGAGTGTAAATACTGATAATTTTTTGGATTTAATAAATAAGGTTAATATAAATGATTCCAAACTGCCTCAGTTGCAGTGCGAAGTATTTGATGGATTGGGAAAAAATAAATTACTTTTTTCCAATTTCCTTAATAAATTTAATAATTTAATCGGTAATAGGAGTAATTTAACCAATTCAGTAAAGCTTACTTATTTAATTAGTTTTTTAAAGGATTATGCTCTTAAAGTAGTAAGCCATCTGTCTATTACAGATGAAAACTATGACATAGCCTTAAGGTTATTAAAGAAAGAATTTCTTGATAGGCCTTTCATAATTAATGAAAATATAAATAATATTTTAGATCTTAAGGTTGATGAAGGCTATGATGAAGGCTTTTTGAAATTGAAAGTGTATATAAATGAACTTAGGTCAATGATTTATGAACTTAAGAGTTATGAAGTAGACTTTTTAGAAGCTGATACACCTGGAAGTCTACTCTTGAGTAATATAATATTTCAAAAATTGCCTAAAGTGTTTAAAAGTGAATTAATACATAAAATTGCAAATAATTATCCTACTTTGGTACAAATTTTTGATCATTATAATGAGGTTATTAATACTTTAAGTATTTTGTCCCAAAATAGGAAGGATGTATCAACCAAAGCTAAAGTAAATAAAGTTTTTCAAGCTACTAAAGCTCCTAAATCTAGTACTCTTCAAAATTTTAAAACTGTAAATAATAGTAAAGATTCTAAAATGTATGTAAATAATAAAATAGAAACTCAAACTTACAACCCTACAATTTGTAAGCTATGTCAATTAAAAAATCATCCTCTCTATTTATGTGACAAGTATCCAACAGTGCCTCAGCGTATAAAACGTGCCAAAGAGCTAAACATGTGTCATCATTGTGGAGGTTTGGGTCATGTGCCTGAAAAATGTTATGGTATTAAAAATAAATTAAGATTTAATTGTTTTAAGTGTAAAGCTAATTCCCATATAACAGCTTTTTGTCCCAATGATATCCCAAATGAGCAAAATGAGTCTGTTAGCTCCTTATGTATAAGTTTCCAACAAAATGTGGATAAAGTGTATTTGTTGCCAACAATTTCCTTTCAACTCTTTAAAGGCAACAAAAAGGTTACAGTAAGAGGAGCAATAGATACATGTAGTCAACGCTCTTACATATCTAAAAATGCCATGACAGGTTTAATTAATAATTTTGATAATTTACATGAATTAGAGTACAATATTCAAACTTTCATTGGTGCAAAACAGCGAATTTTTCAGCAATTGTTATTGGGTTTACAATTTAATGATCGGGAAGTTTTTAGCATGCCTTTCCTCATTGACAATGATTTAAATTTAAATTATAGAATTCACGGCATGAATAAAGCGGTTGAAAATTTTAAGAAAAATGGTATTCCTTTAGCTGATTCTTTTTTTTATGACAGTGGAGACCATGATATGTTTGACATAGATTGTTTATTAGGCACAGACATTATTCAATTTCTTCCTTCTTTTAATTTAGTTAATATAATGTCTGGAAGTTGTTTTAAAATTGCAAATAAGTTTATACCTATAGGTAATGTTCAAAATTTTTTAACCAGAAATCAAATCATAGAAGTAAGTAAAGTGAATATGCAATCTCCATTGATAGAAGAGGAGGAGTCTGCTTTAGTAAATGAAACCATTGTAAATTTGATTTTAAATCCTATTAAAAGTTATTTTCACCCTTTTGATAATATTTATGATGATTCTGAAGTAGAACATGGACTTGAATATTTGTTGTCCATGGAGAGTGTTGGTATTCCTACTAAAGAGGATAATGATCTAGCCTCTTATGATGAGATCATGATTAAAAAATTTAAGAATGATATTTCTTTCCAGGATGGCAATTATTATGTCAAACTTCCTTGGATAGAAGAAAAAATTAAAAATGTTGCTTCAAATTTTGATATTTCCTTGAGAGTATTAAATAGAGTCTATTCTTCTCTTAAGCAAAAAGGACTTGTAGAAAGTTATAATAATATTTTTTCTCAATATTTGCAAGATAATATAATTGAAATTGTAAATATTCCTAAATTTAAGAGATGTGATTATATATTTATACCTCACAGACCTATAATAAGAAGTGAGGAGCAGATCACAACTAAGATAAGACCTGTCTTTAATTGCTCTTTTAAAATATCTAAAGACAGCCCTTCCTTGAATCAGGCTTCTTATGCTGGTTTAGATTTAATGAACTCCCTTTTAAAATTACTTTTGGTATTTAGAACTAATAATTATGTTGTCCTTAGTGACATTAAACAAGCCTTTTTGTCTATCAAATTAAGAGACGAATATGACAAAAACAAATTCTGTTTTTTATGGTATCAGAATGATGAATTAATCTCTTTCAGGTTTAAAACTTTACTGTTCGGTTATACAGCGTCCCCTTTCATTCTCCATTATATAATGAAACATCATGTAGAAAAGTTCCCTGATGATAAGTGTAGGGATATCTTGTCTTCTAATTTTTTTGTAGACAACCTGATTTTTACAGGCAATAATTGCAAAGAATTGGAAAAGTTGTACCATCTTACTTTTGAAAGAATGAACCAGGGTGGGTTTGAACTTCGCTCTTGGAATAGTAATTGTGAGCAGTTGTGTGAGAGTATGAGAATGGATGGTAGGTATGTGGAGCATGAAAATGAGTATGAAAAGGTGCTTGGGTATAAATGCAATTTAAAGAAAGATTCCTTGCATGTGTCGTCAGTAAGTTATAGGAGCTCGTGTAGTACAAAGCGACAGATACTTTCTGAAACTTCCAAGTTGTTTGATCCTTTAGGACTTACAATACCTATTACCGTAAGAGGGAAGTTGTTAATGAGAAGTGTTTGGGAAGCTAAAAAAGAATGGGATGAAAAATTACCTGGGGAAATGTTGACTGAATGGGGTAAACTGAAGGAGGATTTAAATGAATTGAGTAAGATTGAGTTTCCACGTCAAGTTGTGAATGAAAGTGAATCCTATGGTCTGAATATATTTTGTGACAGTTCTGCTAAATGTTATGGGTTTGTTGCATATGGTTCAAGTGAAGGAAAAAATAACCTTTTGTTTGCCAAGGCCAAAGTAACACCTGTTAAAAAGACCTATAGTATTCCAACCTTAGAACTATTAGGAGTCCTTTTAGCTTTAAAATGCATATCCACTATTTTAGACTCTTATTTTAACATCATTTTTGAATATGTAAATATAGGTGTGGACTCACAAGTAGTTCTTAATTGGCTTTTGACAGGTGAAACCAAGGTCAAGGCTAAGTATGTTAATAACAGGTTAAAAGATGTTATCACTTTGTGTGATGACATCAGAAGTAAATATAAACTAAAAATTATTTTTAACTATGTGCAAACTGCTCAAAACCCAGCAGACCTTTTGACCAGGGGTTTAACTTTTAAACAATTTGCGAAAAATTTAAATATGTGGAAACATGGTCCAGAGTGGCTTTGTAAGGATCTGGAGAGGTGGCCAAAATTTCTAATGCTTTCACTTTCTCCAGAATTTAGTAATTTTGCTACATTAAATTTTAATACTAATGTAATTAATAATAAACATAATAATATTGATGAAATATTGGAAATAAATAAATTTAGTAAATTTGAAAAAGTAATAAATATAACTAGTTATTTGTTTATGTTTCTAAGCAAAATTACTAAGGAAGACCCTTGCAAAAAAGCTCTTAAATATTGGATCAAAAAAGTACAAAACTCTTCATATACTAAAGAGATTGCATTTTTAAAATCGGATCAAAAGGGTGCAATACCTAACCTAGTTAATAACTTAAATTTATTTTTGGATGGTGATGACATTTTAAGATCAAAGGGTAGAATATCTAAATGTACATACTTTAATTATGATATAAAAAATCCTATCCTTTTGTCAAGATACCACCACTTCACCACCTTATTAATTTTGAAGGCTCATAAAAAAATGCAGCATTTGGGATTAGATAGTACATTAAATTATATTAGAAACCAAGGTTTCTGGATTCCCAAAGCTCGCATAGCAATAAAAAAGGTCTTAAATCAGTGTATGTTATGCAAAAAAATCAATGTGCATGCTTTTAAATATCCTAAGTGCACTGACATCCCTAAACATCATATGAATTTAGTAATGCCTTTTAAATTCACAGGCATTGACTTTACTGGTCATATATTTGTGACTAATGAGACTACAGGTAAACTGGACAAGATGTTTATCCTATTATTCACATGTCTTAATGTAAGATCAATTCATTTAGAACTAGTCCCTGACATGGGTGTGACAAATTTTTTACTAGCTTTTCAAAGGTTTTGTAACCTATATACCATCCCAGAGTTCCTTTACTCTGATAACGCTAGAACATTCGTGAAAGGGGCAGACATCTTGTCTAGGGCTCTGGGGTCCAATGAATTCAGGGATGAACTCAAAATTAACAATATTAAGCATATTCGTATTCCCAATTATTCAGCTTGGTGGGGGTCTTTTTATGAGCGTCAAATACGGACTTTGAAAGTTTGTATGTATAAAGTTATTGGTAGGAAGAGGTTAAATTATTTCGAACTTTTAACAACTTTGTCTTTTATAAAAAATGCTATTAACAGCAGGCCTCTCACATATAGATCAGAAGCTAGTGATCTTGAAACCATAACTCCTAACTCATTCATTCGTTTGAATTGTAATACTTCTCTTATTTTAAAGGATGCAAATGAAGAAGTCTGGAAGGAACCTGACAGGGGTTCTTTAGAAAGCACTCTTGATACTCAAGAGCAATTATTTAATCAGTTTAAACAACTATGGTATGAAGCTTACCTATTAGATCTAAGGGAAGCTATGACTGATATATATCAAATCTCTTGGGAAAATAAAATCAAAGTAAATGATATAGTGCTAATAAAATCCATCTTAAAGCCTCGTCCCTTCTGGATGATGGGTAGAGTTATGGAAGTTGTAATTGGTTATGACAACAAAATAAGAACTGTTAAAGTTAAACAAAGTAATGGACAAATATTATACCATTCAATAAGTAATTTGTATCCATTAGAATTGTCCTTAATAATAGATAAAGTCTCTAATGATAAAGATAAATCAAATAATGGTGATAAAGCAGCTGATGACTCGGAGGCAGTAGTTGGTAGACCTAAACGTCAAGCAGCCCTAAAGTGTGACAAGCTCATTAAGTCCAAACTAGACTCATTAATATAGTCATTGTAGCCCAAGGCTACAATCTCTCTCTGGGGAGATTGTTAAAATTATAATTAAAAATTTCATATTTATTGTTAAAATATTAATTTATTTATTAACTTTATTATTTTTAAAATAATTATACTTAAATTTTAGTAGAAACGTTATTCAATTGTTTCCCTGTAATATTTAACCAATTGAGCAAGGCGCATATGTATCGCGCATCCTCCTTTCTTGATCATAATATAAAAAACAAGGCTGATAAGGTTAGTACTTACGTGAACCATCGTTCAAAAAAGTTGTATTTGTTTATATGCAACTTCTAAATTGTTAAACATATAAAAGTGCAAGTTCTACTTAAATTAGACTATAATACTATAATCCTAACCTAGTTTATGTTGGGAAATATTTATGAAATACTTTTCTCTAATTGAAATTCCTTAAGTTAAAAATAAAGAACAGTGCAATATCGTTCTGAAAGTCAAATTAATTTTTGAAACTAACATCATTAATTGCTCCTATCTTGTGATTCAATGCAAAGGATCTCTGTAATTATGATTTATTATTTCGAGGTAGAGCCTGGCCAGGAACTGTTTTGGGTAATAAATTGGTAGGTCCTATGCATATTAAAGTTGCCGTAATTATTTATAAGGTAAGACACTTTTATATTTCTTTATTAGTGTTAATCAGTTTATTATTTTAAATATTTTTTCCAAGAAGTATATGTTCAATTTTGTTGAGTTTGGTATTATTTATAACTTAGCAAAGTTAACAATATATATATCAGTGGACTAGAGCGGGTCCTTTCTCGTTTAAAGATAGTAATATTTCTCTAGCGAGAATAAAAAAAAAAATATA